>JAOVYW010000835.1:0-17041 GCA_025775045.1 Hiodon tergisus | reverse complement strand
ATACCAACGCTACAAATTAAATCTATTATTTAAAGTTTATTTGAGCAGAAAAACAATACATTTTGAAATAGTATTCCTCATTGAAAGCAGTCAACTTATTTTATGTAAACCAAAACCAAAATCATAAAGTAAGACTGGTACAGAATCAGGATGTTAAATTAAATCTGTAAAGAGGAGGGGTCTAATGCAGCACAAGTGTGCTATATATACATAACAGAAATAAATTTTAAAGAACATTATGATGCTTGATTCTATTTGAGTTTCTTTTCTGTTTTTGTTTGTATATTTCTTTGATGAACACCAATATTGCCGTTCATGTAGAATGCGGCGGTTGTACTTTTTGTCCTTCAAAGCTTCGTCTGTAAATTGCGTTTTAAGGTGAGATGAGAAACTGTCATTGAGAAATGAGGAGGATGAAACTATATCTGGAAATGATCAGAGGTGCAATGCACCAAGTCAGCAAAGAATCTGAGCACAAGCGATTTCACTATTACCTTCGATTGTTGTTGTATAGATGCAAGTGCGAAGACACCATTACGTAATGCTTTTGTTTAGTGGCATATTATTATATATTATTGGTCAAGTAAACAATCTATTTTAATACCTAATAACAATCTATGTCTATAAAGTACAGTTTATGTTTTATTGCACATCAGTGAATGGCATAGGTGTTTTATTGAATAGGTGTTTGTTGCAGATGTGTGTTCGTATGTGAGAATACGAAGGCATATTTACTCTTTTGTGTCAATTTTATCAGACATTACATACTTGTAATCTAAAGCGTATTGACCCAGAACCCTAATCCGTATTATAGTTCACTAAATCAGAATTTTGCTGATGAAGATGTAACTTTATAGTCAGCAACAGTGACCAAACTGATCAAATCTGATGAAGATATATATATACTTAGGATGTTTTTCTGTCGTATTCTGCTTGTGTTGTAAACAGATTCTTCGTGTTCAAAGAAGCTGAGGTGTGACTGAAGCAAAAGTCTTGCAGACAGTACGAAGCATCCGGATCTCTCTCTCTCTCTTTCAAAGGCTCTGGGCCCAAGAATAATGTCCTGGCCCGGTGATGCCTTTGATCTGACCGATGGGGGCTCGTCGCACTGACTGCCCCCAAAAGCCCCGGGCGTCCCGCGGCAAGAGAAAGTCATTAACCCGCACCCCCCCCCCCCCCCCACCCCAGCCTCAGTTCGGCTGCCCAACAGATGATTTAGGGTTGTTCGTCCCACGCATACACCCCACCCCCACACACGCCCAAGCCTCACACAAACACGCACTGCGCGGGTCATGACTGACGAGGCCGGGTCCTCCTTTTTTTCAAAGCTCGACTTCTTGGTTTGAGAAAGACCAACTAGAATTTTATCATTTGTTCTGTTCCTGGTTGACCTGTGGTCTGTAATTAAGATCATTTTTAAATGAACAACAGCACAAATGCGTGTTTGTTTAAATGAAAAAGGCTCCCACCAAGTGATGTCACCAGAACACACCAAAAAATTTACAAATATATAAATGCTAAGGTTATCATTTAGAGTTAACCACAGTCGCTTCTCCCCAAATGATTGGCAACCCCCTCAAGAGGCTATTGCGATGTTTAAAGTGATAAAGATACAGGAAAGACTGAGCTGCTTCCGTGTCTGTAGGAGGTTCAAACAATGTGAGGTGCCTGTAAGTGACGTCAACTATCACTTGAAGAGAAGACAAACGATTAAAACATTTTTCCAGATGAGGAGGGCCGAGAGTACTAAAGAAAACGAAAGGCATTCCTGAGAGGAGGAAAGAGGATTACTTCATTCAGATGTGCTGGGAAGGAGCCCGGCTGTAATGGACAGCAAGACGAAGAGCCAAGTCTTGGCGGGGGAATGGGAAATCCCTATCTTTTATACTGTCATATTAGAAAAGCCTGCCTGAACCAAGCAGCTGCTTTTTTCAGATAAAGGAACCGCCGGGAATGGAGAGGATATCAGTGGTGCTGCACCCTGTACGGCACGGTGCCAAAGCGGGCCCAGCTGTAGCTCGCCCAGAAATGTATAGGCATAGGGCCAAAGGCCAGCTCCACTTGCGTGACGAGACCTGCGACAGGTAATAAATGAAGCAGGTCTTCTAACATGACACGCCACTTCTGGTTCATGTAAAATGCCCTCTCCATCAACGAAGCCATGCATCATTTAATTAAAGTCCTTTTTTTCCCACTCGGTAGACATACGTGTCCAAAGAAAATGGTAACCGATATATATATACTTTACTGTGTGTAGAAGAATGCCCTGCTGGATATGTTTTTGGCAGCCTTTCTAAATAACTTCTGAATTTATTCTAAGGAACTCTACGCACTAAGAGAATTTCCCTTTCACGAGCTATTAAAAAATGCTGTGTTCCAAGTATTAAGGTAAAAACTCTAGCCGCTCAATCGGTACTGAATTCAGTTGGAATGCAAAGACCAAGCACCGTAAGTCGGGATGCCTGCTAAGCAAACAGATTATGACAATAGGCCCACGATTTTTACTGACCCGTGTCTTCGTGTTGTCCTCCCTGGCCTTAACACGCCTTCATGTAAGTGATGGACCATAGTGAGATTCCTGCCCGTGTCTGTTCTGAATCTTGTCTTACAGAATCTTGTTAGATAATGAGGCCTAAGTCACAAGTGCTGCTGGGGTTTCTGATTTTGGCTTGCATTCTCTCCTGGAAGGCCTGGAGTCTAGATCAGATAAGTATTTGGTCGAGGGCAAACGAAACCAAACTGTAGGATGACTATGAGGCTTTCAGATTCTTTAGTCAAATTTCAGGCAATGGAGTGAAGATTTTGTCTGTTTTTTTAATGCACAAATGCTAAGCCGAGTAATTGGTACAGCTGAAGGCAATGGTTAAATCAGCCACAGAATAAAATGCTGCTAGGTTCTTTACTTGGGGTCTATTGGGGAAGAGCTCAGGGGAAAGTGTTTGGTACTGATTTGGCGCTTGTTGGAGCCTAACTTGAAGAGTGTGTGAGCGGTTTTGGAGTTTGTGTATTTGGACCCGATTTTTGGTAGTCAACCTGATTTGTGAATTGTCACTTTTCTGGATGAGAACCCGTTTTTACTATTGACGTTTTGAACATTTTTCTGACCCTGGCTATATGTTGTCCTTATCGACCTCTTCCCAAGAATTTTCTTTTGAAGACTTTAGCATGAAATGTAGTATCCCTGAATAAGGATGACAGCTGAACCAATACAATAAAAATGAATGAATGAATGTATGTTACAGGTAGCAGAAGTGACTGCTTCTCTCTTGAGATCAAAAAATAAATGTTATATGTGTACATGAGACGATACTGAAAGTCCTTAATGTTTCTATCTAACAAAGTTAAAAAGGCATTTATTTTATAAGTGGCCACTTGCAAGCTTTCAGATGCTGAGGATCAATGGGAAGTTTATTTTCAGAAGGAGACAGATAGATCACATTGGTGTCACATTTATTTTAAATACTTTGTTGGAGGAGATAGTGAGGCTCCATGCATTTTTAACATGAGGACCACCAAAAAAAGCTTTCTGGTTCAACTAGGAAGTTGCAGTGGATTAGAAATAGTTTCCAGCTTCCCCATCATTTAGAAAGATAAGAACCATTTATGTTTGTGGGAAAGAGAGTCTATTGGGACACATCAGACTTACACCTGCATAATTATGACATATGAACTGCATTGAGAACCTGCAATTTCATTACGAGGAGTATATTATTAAAATCTGCTTGTTTAATTTCACTACGTTCATTCACATTTTTCTTTCCCTATGAACTTTTAATTAGTTTTTTCCATTTTGCAACCAAACCATACTTGTCATTAGTTTCACCAATGCTTTTTTTCAAGGCGAGTCCTAAAACTGTTCTGATCAACTATTCCTGCACCCAGAGTGCCAAGCATGGGCCCATAATTGGTCGGGGTTAGGAGAAAGTGTTCCTCTTGGATCCTCACTAAAAGATACCTACTGTATGGGTCCCGGACACCTGCAGGTTGACAGTGCCCTCGACTTATTCAGCTGCCGTGTTGGTAAGTTCTTTGCCCCATGCCGATTTGTCCTAATGTAATCACATCAAGGGGTTGGGGGAGCATCCCAGGAAACCTGTAACTGCAATTTAGGAATCGATATAGTGTAAATTTCTCTGGAGGGGGTCAAATTCAAATCTCTGGCCAGATATCCAGCAAGTCAGTAACAGTAATTGAATGAAGGTGTTTTTTTTAATACATGGAGAAATGTAAGCAGTAGCCTCATTTTCATATTTGACTGTTGAATGCCTACCTGGGAAGATACATTTCAAAATTCAAAATCTACAGATTTCCTTCATTTTTAATTTGACCTTTTACACCCAGATTTTTCATAGGATGCCTTTAATCACGGTGACATGCTGTTTGCTTTTTGTTATTCATAACATGTGTTTTCTCTTGTAAGAACTGAGGCAAGAACGTTGGTCAAGTGCGTAGCAGCAAAGCCCTTTCTGGAGGTTAACCGTTCAATCTTATGTATAACTCCATAATTACTATTTCACATTACAATGCAGCAGACTTTAAAATAGGCAGATACAAACATACGGTAAATCAATGCGTTGCAACAAACTGTGGTATTTAAAATCGATTGTGTGCTGGATACAAATGAATCTGTGAAGTGTGTTCAAAGCTCTTTCAGAACCTCCCTCCTTTCTCTGTCCCGTCGGTGCCTTTGATCTGCCAAGGGGGGATTTTTCAACTTCATCTCCAGTTACACAACTGATGTGCATCTACTTAAATTTTTAAACTACCACCTACTGGTTACAGGTCCAATACCTTCACCACTATACTGAGATGTATTCTACAGTATGTTTGTGTTATTTTAGCTAAATATGAAAAATGTTTACTTTGATAAAGGATTGGCCGTATTTCTTAATTTTTGTGTGCTGTGATCAGAGCTGTGCATTCTGGAATTGACAGCTGAATGACATAACATCTCAGTGAGCTTGTATCCAAAGGAAAAAGAAAAGTGAGGATGATATACTAGGGGGAAAAACTAGAAGATAGATGGCCAACAAAACATTGGAAATTGCTTTGGTTAAATACTTAAAATGACTACAGAAGAATGTAAGTATCTACATTCAATTTTTTGGCAACAACAATATCCCTGAGGTCATTTCATTTTTGCACATGGTATTTTTTTAATTATGCTAACAAGCGATGTCCATGAGAAGATAAACTTTTTACTAAGTTAATATAGTAATACAGCAGTTCTTATAAGTTTCTTTGAACTTTAACTTGCTCACATAAAATTCTCATGACATCTATGCAAGGGATAAAGAACGTCATACAAAAATGTATTCACACACATGGTGAGCGTACACTTAGACACTGAGATATCCTGTCATCAGGGGAAAAGGGAAAAGTTCCAGTGCAAAAACTGGAGCGACTCCTCTGTTTGGCATTCTCAGGGCAGTCCGATTCAATCTAAATAAAAAATCGGAAAGGCTCAGCTTGGAATGGGTCAGCATATACGTGCATCGGTCCCAAACCTTATCTTATCTATGACAGGTTGTTTGCCTCATGTAACAGCTTAGTTTTCTCACTTGAGACGTGGTCATCAGGCATCAGAACTCGTGACTTGGTGGTCTTGGCCCCAATTCCACTCATTGAATAAAGCTTTAACCAAATCCATCCCAGTAGTTAACTCAATATTTAAACACATGCTGATTTAATATTGCCTTACCAACCAGCTCTGATGATACTGGTTTTTTTTCCCCAAAAGAAGGGCTTTTCTGATTCTGGTTTTCCCGGGACCTGCTAGTTGGCAGTGCCTTTGAGGGAGACGTGCCACCTCCTCCTCTCCTCAAAACTGTGCTGAATATCTTGTGCGAGCTGTATGGCCTGCACTGTGAAAAAGAGACAATGGCTCAAAGGCTACTGGATTGGAGGAGACTAGTCATACTTCCTAATCCTCCCCATGTGTGCTGTTAGGATTATTAGTGAGGAGCCTGGAGGCAATAGCACAGTTGGTGATTAGAAATTGAGGAGAATACACCAAACAATCAGTAATACCAATTTTCCAGGGAATCTACATTGACCCTCCTAAACATGCCATAAATACACCATCTTTGTTGAGATTAGCCGTAATTCAATGCACAGACCAGCAACCCGCATTGGCAGATTGTCAAAGATTCTGAACATAGCCAGGAAATAACATCTGAATAACAAAGTTATGAAAGTGAGCTTAATAAATAGAGATTCTGTTTATGTGGAGAAAGAAAAGTTTATTCCACGTAAGCACACCCAAACATTTGCGGCAGGTTGACCCTTGATGCACAAACAATGGAGACGCTGAGTAGACCATGCATAAGGAGTGATATAAACAATGTCAGATAGGTCAACTTTCCTGCAGGGCCACAGGTTATCTTTCCAGGAGCCCTGTCATGGCTGATAGACAATGTCTTCAGACAATGGAGGAGCCGGGAGCTGTGGTGAAGACTTGCAGGCCACCCCATTCCTCCGCCAGCACGGGATAAAAATATGTGTCAATCACCTTTTCTGTAGACACAGATAAGGAACATCTCCAGTCTGTAATCATAACCAGGTTTGTCTGTCTCCATACCCCAACACTGGATGCATTCCTCACTGTGCCTCATGAAATCAAAGACAACGCAGAACTGTCACAGAGGACTACCAATGCTTTCGCTGTGGTTTTGCTTATGGAGAAATCTAGTGCGTCACAAAAAAGATCTGATAGTGCCTGTTTTTCTTAAGTATTTCTTTAGTAAGAAGGTCATTAGGCGATATATGTTCCATTTCAATACTTTTTTCAGTAATCTATGATTACTTTTTACCCATTTAGGAAAAGAGAAAAAGTAGAGCCAAAATTCATTTTTATTGTTAATTCAGTCCCATTAGAGGCAGGCTTTTATTTTGTATTTACAATCAATGTTCTTTACCTTTTTATATGTATATTGCTTCTGAACTAGAACATTATGTAAAAGGATATTCTTCCAGGGGATTGATGGGTTGGAAGCCCATTGAGTGGGCCTATTTGGTTGGTTATCTTTTGTGTTTATGAGTCACATCCTATTCTTCACATTCAACATCCTATTTTCAAAAGCCTTGTATTTTGTCCTGGAAATATATATATATATATATACTCTACTGCCGAGTGAAGTTTATCACTGCGCTGTCCTGGTCTTATTATGCCATTATGAAAAAGCACACCCAACGTTCACTAGTGAGTTTTAAAACACCCCTTGTGAGCAGAATCGGTGGATGCTCACTGCTGCTGTGTTTCAGCGTGAACGTGGGCCGTCTGACAGCTGTCTCCTCACTGCCTAGTCGCTGGGAGACTCACGGCAGACAGTGGAGCGCGCAGAACACATAAACTCTCAAAGGGAGATCCAAGGTGAGGAGGAGATAAAGACCCAGAATGTAAACACTCTCTGAAGTGCACAGAACTGGGGGGGCAGCTGCAGCCACAGGCAGAGACTTTGAAAGGCTCCTTCAGGGGTCAAGGTTAAGCTGCTCGCGTTTGAGGGGCTGCTTTCTCCTCTAACCCCTTACCTTCTTGAGCGGCTCGACAAAGCAAAACGAGAGACACACACACTTCTGGCCTCAGAACAGCAGACGACCCCTATCAACTCGAAGTATGCATCTCGTTAATGTACACTGAATCATCGTTTTAGAAATATACAAATTGGGTCAGAAGTTTAATACAACGAATTGTAGTAAAAACTCAATCAGCCTGATATCTATGGTCTAAATGCAGACAGCAAACTGAGATAAACCTCACTGACAGACAGACTATCTCCTGCCATCATTTTGTTTTCTACAGATATCTTGATGCAGGCTGAGAAATGTTAATGCACTATGAGCCTGAATTGCACAATAACCAGAGAAAGAGGGAAATCATCATCATCTGTAGAACCCCCCGAGTAGCTGGGTGCAGTTAGAGAATGTATCGCATTGAATCTAGATTCCACACAACTGCTGGTTTAAAATGATCAAATGCAAGAGCCCAATTGTTTACAATTGGGTATTGGTTACAGATTTATCGCTCTACACACAAAAGAGGACTGCAATACAATTCTGGCTCAAACAACTTGTACCGTCAGATTCATAATTCTTACATTAGTGTGTGTCTGTATGTGTGCCCATCTGTCTATCTATAGATGCAAGCAATTGCATGGAGAAGGTTCTTCCCAGCTGCCCCAAAAGTAACATTGATTCTCTTGGTAAAATATACAAGGCATTCTTGCACTGGAGATTTATGCTTCCCTGTGATCAAAGTGTCTAAGTGGTACTTAATGTTATCAGGCCCTCACCCAACACTCACCCGCTTCAATGCCCTCCCCACCCTAGGATCACACATCAAGGAAAGAAAATCACTCTGAAAACATATACGCTTGCAATTAATAACAACATTTAAATAAAGAAAAAACAATTTTTTTTCTTAAAAGGAAATGGAAAAACTGATGTGATTAATTTCTAATGTTTGACTGTCTTTACTGGTTTTAAAAGTGCCATGTGCTTTTTCCTTATTGTAATTAGATGTCCTCCTTTCTCTGGACGTGGTTTTGCCTCATGCTTTTCAGATATTAAGCTATGAAAAATACATTATCATCTGCTTCATACCTTGGGTTTTTGGTCGGGATCAAGATGAAGCTAAACTGACGGTCTCATCAAATACAACCTTTATAAAGCACTTATAACTCCTTGGTAAGCACACAATAATGTCTGCTTTAAGCTTTTATAAAGCGAGGACATTTTTATTTTCTGTTTTAGGGCAGGAGATCAGAAATCAACTTGTGAACTGAGGTAGCTGGCTGAAATCCCAATTGTAAGTAAGGCCAAATTAAACCAGGACAGTACTGATTTACAAACATTTGCTGTGGTCGTAGAAAATAAACATGAATATTGTACAATAGAAATGGATATTTTTAGAAGCTGGATAATATTTGAGGCTGTTATTTATTATTTTATATTGAATTATATATCTTTTACTAGTTGGCTGAATTTTAGCTTGTGTTAAATGGTTTTTGCTTTTTCAGTACAAGAAATTACAGCTCAAAATCAAGCTTGTGTTCAATTTTTACGCCTGTCACTGTACGTTCTTTCTGTAGCTTTGAAGTAAAGCAAATATCTTCTGGATATGTTTTAAAATGTTCTACACAGAGCTTGAAACACTTCTTATGTGATGTGGCTTCTTTATTGCGTTATGTTTCATTTAGAAAACCAGTCAAGGTAACATGAACTCTACTAAGGACGTACCTTCATTGGAATACACTAAGTACAGAGGGAGGGAATAAAAAAGGCAGCCAAGCCGAGTCTGGAAAAAGGCCTCCGCCACTGGACAGAAGCTGTGAAGTCCTGGCTGGGGCACAGCTCGAGCAGGGCTATAAATACCGGCTGGCCACACACACAGAACAGCAGGCAAGAGCCCTCCAGCCCAAGGTTACATGAGTGTGGCACGATGGTGTGTGCCTGGCTCGACTGGTGTTGTTCGCAGGGAGTCAAAGCCCCGGTCTTTAAATTATAAGCTGACATTATTTTAACAGTAAAAAATAAATCAGTCACTTACAAAACGGAAAATAAACAAATAAATAAATAAAACCGGGACAGATGTTTTAATTTAAGGAAACAGCAATTAAAACTATTTCAGCCCACACAAAAGAAATCAACATACCCAAACTTCTCTAGGCCAAAACCATAGCTCTAAATTTTAAAGCCACTTGTAGTTTGTTTCTGACTGATGGGAAGAGCCTTGCCAACAGCATGACAACATTTTAGAGGCAGCTCTGCTTAAGATAATGGGGATCTCGGTGTCGGTGCAGAATCTTCTGGTCCTCCATCACCACATCCTCTGTGCTTGGCAAAATGCAAATAAAACATGGGTTTTAGTAGAGGGAAAACAAACAAGAAGTTGCGTGTCTGAACTGAAGAAAAACCGATTTTTTTTTGTTACAAATATATCATGTATATGGTAGTAATACCTAAAAAAGGATTACCGTCATTTGAGTATATGCCGTACAATCGCTAGTACTGCATTACCAGACACAGAAATTATTTGATTGCAAATAACCATTGCACTGAGTGGAGGCCTTAACCAGTAAGCAGTCACCAAGATAATTTCACCAACTGGCTGTCAGCTATAACAGAATACATCTGGGTTGACTCTGGCTTTAAACCTTTGCAAATAGTAAAGATGAATGTAAATAAATTCCAAGCTTGCCAGCAATTCAAAGCTTGTCCACAGTCATATATAACCCTTTCTTTGAAACAAGAACTGTAATGTTGTATTCCTCTTAGATGGTTAATACTAGCCTTTTTTCCAGGAAAATCAAAGAGGTGGATGTTTAGAATTCCTGCCTGATAAATAAGATCTCTGGTGGTGGTAAACATTCTGCTAAAAAGATTTATCTCTGCTTTAGGTTTAAAAATGTAATGCTCAAAATTGTAAATCACATTACAATAAGTAGGGCTGGCCCACGTGTGTCTTTCATTTTATTAAATAAATTTAACAATGTTCCACACGCTGCTCATTTTTCGGAAAAAATTTTTAAAAAGCAAATTTAATTAACTTCTCTGAATAATTGTTTCCGACCAAAAAGCATTCATAAGAGAAATAAATACATGTGTTATCCTGAAAATAAATGAATCCATGCAAGGCAGGATGTACTATAGAAGGTACTCATTGTAAATATGTTAAATATGTTTGGTTATAAGTTTCTGGGTAGAAATGAAAATAGATGATTTGCAGCTTATACATATTCAGGATTGAGATAGTTAATACTTCAACTGAATTATCCCAGCTATGTTGAAGGCATGTCGATCATTACACATAGATCTGACGTTTTACTCATTTTCGCTAATGGTGTTCTGGCTAAATAAAACAATGTTGATAGTAACTATGATGCTAGAAGGAAAAAAAACGGGCTACTGATAGACCAGATAAACTTCAGGTTTCCCATGCAATAACAGAAAAATCTAAATGCACCTATCCCAAGGTCGAGCACTTCATTCAGTAGTTTAAATACGGCCTTTGCAATGAGATATGTTATAAAACAAGCCTTGTGAAATATTATATTTTGGAGGACAACGGATGTTGAGGGGGGTGCTAATATACTCATAAACTACTCTCAAACCATCCCCATCATAAAAGTTATTTAATTCTGGTTTCAGTGTCAATAGATTTACTACAAGGATCCATCATGTCTGTTCCGTTATTCCTTTTTGACCAATAGCCTCAAACGCATTTTCTTTCTTTTAAGCTACAGTCTGTCTGGCTTCCACAGTTTGTTAGTTTTCTTATGTAGCAGCGACATGTTGATATATATATACGCTCAGCGAAGGAACAACAACACAGTGGCTGCAACCTTTAATAATAACTACTTTATCGGGTCACCGTATTATTGTGGCTAACCAACATGAGCAGCATGTTGGGCTGGATGCATTGTGACAGGTATTCCTGCTGCTCTGGGGTTCAGGATGTATGCCCCATCGGCTAGCTGATCTGACTACAGTTCCCATGAGACTTATTCTCCATCTCCCTCTAGTGAGTTCTTCTGCGTGATGCCGTGTACAGGATGTGGACAAAACGTGTGCTTGAGTGTGTAGCTTCTCCACACTTTTTATTTTGTGACTTAGAACATGTAAATATTATAATTTGGTTGATTCTGCACATATCACATATTTAAAGATCACCTTACTTTTCCTAGGTTACCTTATATTATTACTGCAAATACACTTAAAAAAAAAAAAATTTAACTGCAAATTGTATTTGCCTTTGATGTGGGCAAGGGCCTGTTGTCACACAAATAATCACAAATGATGGCCTGCTGGAGTAGGCGTTCATGGTGGAGTCACCAGGCCCAGAGGCCAGATCAAAGAAGCCTCAACTGAACAAAAAGAGTAAAAAGGCATTCAGGTGGGTGAGCAGCAGATAAACGGAAATCATCGTTAGTCTCAGCTCATTAATGCTGTGCTCCTGCCGCAGGATGGGAGGTAATTGGCTGACTTCTGCTGGCCATGGGGCCATATTTCAAGTTAAGGAGGAAGGCCTGACCCGGCAGGTTAGTGGAATGAGAAAGACTTGTGTGACAGGTCAGCAGGAGACTATCTTATGGAATGGGAAGGGTCATGGGTCAAGCTAACATTGAGATAGGCCATGAAAGTGCAAGTCAGCCTCTATACCAGCAGGAGAATTAGTTAGATAGGGAAGCAGACAGGGCGTTAAAGGCATCAGTGGAAGCCTCTAGGTACTGAGAATGAAAATGGCCGAGACTCAGGGAGGAAGACAATATAACTTGAATGGTGACATCACCAGGTTTGTACATTAATATATTAGTTAAGCGGAGATTTGAAGAATTTGACCTATTTAAAAACTGACTTACGTACTGGTTTTCAAAAATGACTTTAGCTACTTATCCATCAACTGTCCCCGTTTTTAACAGGCGACAGATCACCCAATGACATTTAAAAAAAAAAACGCAGCCGTGTTTCTGCAGAGAAGGCGCAGAAGCTTTCCCATTTTTCCCCATTTGCACGTGCAAATTTAACACACGCTGTCATTGTCCTGTTGTCGGTCCACAGTTTCTCAGTTGGGTTCATATCTGAGGGAGCATACCGTTGAATGATCAAATCCATTTAGTCCAACATCTACTGTTGTTATCATAGTTGTGTCTGAAGACTTTTTCATCAGCTAACTCCAGACTGCATACTGCATCTTATCTTATACTGTGTCACAATTGTGCTTTGTGGGGCCAAATCAAACATTTGAAGCACAGATCCCAGATAGCTCTGCTGCCCTGTTACTGGTTTGCAAACTGCTGATGCTGACATTTAATCGCCCTTGCACTTCATTGGGCCTGTCCCTGATGTTAGTTTGTGCTGAAAACATTGACCAGGCTTCATTAAAACATGGCCATGCATGAACATATTGATCCTGTGGGTAATAAGAAAAAAATATGGCCATAGCGTAGCAAGCTGGAAAGATCCACCTCTCCTCCTGTCACATACCAACAATTAAGCTCTTGTAACTTGTGCTAATAAGCTTAACCCTGAATAGCACAAGTAAAATAGGAGAGCGTTAGTAACTAGCCAGGTGACATAGCTTACGTTAGTTACCCATGTTAACTAGCTTGCAAACTGATCAGCTCTTGAATGTGACAAACATAAAACATAACAAGCTGACTGTCTTTGACATAAACTGGCACTGTTAATGTAGCATTAGCAGTAGTAGTAGTAGTAGTAGCAGTAGTAGTAGCAGTAGCAGTAGCAGTAGTAGTAGTAGTAGCAGTAGCAGTAGCAGTAGCAGTAGTAGTAGTAGCAGTAGTAGTAGTAGTAGTAGTAGTAGTAGTAGTAGTAGCAGTAGCAGCAGCAGCAGCAGCAGCAGCAGCAGTAGTAGTAGTAGTAGTAGTGGAACTTAATTGATCCCTGGGGGGAAATTGCACAGTTGCAAGTGTACAGAAAACATAGACTCTACAAATGTACAGATATACAATATTCAATAAAATGAAAATAAAAACCAAAAAGAAAACGCCAAGCAGGTGAACGTGAATGTGGTAATAAGTTCCCAAGAGTTAAGCCTAAATAGCGAATAATCGAGAACTTCAATAAGTAAAAAAAAAAAAAACATGTATGCTGCAATGTTTTTTAATTTAATCATTAACATCACACTGCTTTAAGAAATGTAAAGCATTCAATTCAAAAACAGAATGATAAAGGATAGTTAATTAACATCAGTATTGTATTTTATTGTGGCATTCAAATACCACGATGTTGAAAACATTCTCAACATCCTATAATGCAATACCCATATAGACTTTGTATTTCAGCATCTTGGTTTGTATTTTGGCATTAGAAAGCCTCCATATTTATCTGTAACAGACAGGCAATTGAGAGACAGACATTTTAAATGCGCAGAAGTTAATTCTAGATAAGAATATCGTTTTGAACTTTGCACACCTATTTTTTCAAATTCAAAATAGTTGTCCATTAGTGACACTTGCTTTTGTTTTCTTGGAACCTCTCTCCAAAAAGTTCATTGCTGCAGGGTCTTAGCTCTGAAACTCAAGTTAAACTCCCCATTCTGCCTTTCTATTCAGTGCATGCTGGAAAGAGACATCTCCTTTGCTGAGCCACATTATATATCACTCAGTAGGAACACAGTAAGGCAAACAAAATCAAGACAAGGCCGGGTTCCCTCTGATCCCCAGAAAGGACGACCACCCCAGAACAGAGTCTGCCTCGGATTATGGACTTTACTGGTGCTCAAGCTCAGTCCTATTCCATGTGTCTTATCAGCTACTGTGCAAGGGGGACCCGATTCCCACCCCCATCTCAGCCCGCCCCCACCCTTGCCCATTAGTCAGTTTCCGTGGCACCAGACGGCCGAACAGCCGAGTAAGACGTGCGAGAGCCCCCTGCAGCCAGGAGCCTGGCAGGAGGGAGAAACAAACCGTTGCTAATGGAGACATGACATGCTCAGCAGAGTGGAAACTCAAACAAACGATTAATAGGCCACGGGCCCTCAAAGCCGTCTTCTCATGCTGGTCGGTGCGGGCTTTAATGGGGCAAGGGCCGCAGGGATAAGGATACCTTTCTCCCTCGGCTCCGCAGGCTCACCGGATGCAGATCGAAACCAAATTGTTATTTGGCAACAGCAAGGTCCAGATAATATTCTCATTCAGCTGGGTAATTAATTAACTTTAGGTAAAAAGAGGCTTTTAAAACAGTAAAAAAATGACTCTTTAATGCAGTTTTAGCTGACAGTGTCAATGAGTGAAAATGAGAAATATCCGATTTAATTTATATACAGTGCCTATAAAAAGTATTCACCCCCTTGGTTTTTATATTTTATTAGTTTTAAACATTGAGTCACAGTGAACTTTTTTGACACTGATCAACAGAAAAGTCAAAATACATTTCTACCAGTTAGTCTAAATTTATAACAAATATTAAACACAAAATAGTTGGTTGCAACAATTAATTGCTCAGTGAGAACTTTAAGTAAAGCTCATATGCTTTGATGTTTGAACATTTGCCAATTTAGGCTGAAAAACCTTGGTGAAGGTTACAAGTCCAATAACCACTATGCCACCTGCTGCACCAAAAATCAAACAGCCTTAAACAGGAGTCAAGCCCTGGTGCAACCACAAGTGTCTCAGTGAGGCTGGAGTGCAGGATTAGTGAGATGTGACAGCTGCCACTAAAGTGACGCGGCAGAGCTTGGGAGCCATCGTGTTTGTGTGTTTTGATTAGCAGGTAATGATCTTTGATCTAATGCGCTGGGGGGGAAAGTGTGGCTCCGGCTGGATTCCGGGGGACTCTTGGCGACCTGGAGCCAGTGCCAGTTCTGATTACTGCTATCCGCTCCACAGCCCCTCCCACCCCACCCCCAAATCCACCCTGGCCCCGGCACTTCACATCATGATATCATCCCTGCATTGGGACAAAGAAGTTTGGACAAGAATTTGTTCTGAATCTCCTTCACCCGCCACAGAAAATGTTATTTCTTGTGCTAATTTAGCCCCCATATAGCAGCCTTAGACTCCTCCCAGTGGCTGTTTATGCTGCAGAAATTGAAAAATTTCAGCCTGGGTTTTTATGTCCCTTCAAGTTTGCACCCTTGTACCCAGCAACATCCTCATGTTGTTGAGAACGATGTGTTTTATTATAATTATAACATTGCTGGTTTTCTCCTCAATGTAATTCATGTTTTTATTTAATTTACCCCTATCCAAGACAAATCAAACCCACTACTTAATGACATGGCAAAGATCCAATTTCCATCTCTTCTGACACAGAAACCCTAACCACAACATATTCACAGACGGGGCTGAGTCTGCTCTCCTTACTTCCGTCCGTGGGACACATTTAAAGGTTGCACTTGAGAACTCATTACTTTTCCAGGCACACTTCAGACACGTACTTCATTCCCCGTTCTTGAACTTGTCATCAGCAAACAAGAAAAGGACACACTGAACAGTGAACAAAGAAATGTGTGGTGTGTGGTTCAAACAATTTCATTATCACAGGGTTCTGTTTTCTTCCATCAAGTAAACCATTTTTGGTATTTCCATGACCCCAAAGTGTATTCCGAAAAATGTTTTATGACTCGTGTGGGAGTGCATAAGGTCAATAAACGTTAGTGAATGGTCCACTCTTTACCATGAAGACTGGGAGAAAACCGAATACATTCAATTATTTATGCAAAGTGATTAATTGAAAACTCATCTTACAAGAACTCTATACTGGGAGTTGTGCTTGTAATGTAACAGTCTGGCTTCTGTTGGAACTTGAACAGAGGATCTTGTTTAAATAGATTTACAGTCTATTTGAATTAAATATGCCAGTTCAGATTATCTGCTCACTCGTGCCCGCATTCTTCATGAATTATACATTGGTTCTGTCCCTGTAACCCTGTCAGTAGTTTTGTATGGTTCCTCAGCTTCCTTTTGGGTCCAGTCTGAGCCACGATGTGACAGGGGTTCATATACGTTACTCTGAAGAAGTGACTGGAATATTTTAAGAGGAAAAGCATCTTTAAATGTTTCTTTTTTGGTAATAACTTTAGTATTGAAACTAAAAATCTATCAGTGCTAAAACTTTGTTCAAGTAAACAAGGATTCATTTCTAAATTACAGTTTAGGGTTGCTGGTTATCTATTTTCGCAAGGATGCGAAATATAACGGGTCTTTTTTCCAGCTTCTATTGAAAGCTAATGCCCCCACAATATCTTTCTTAAATAAATGAATGACAAAAAATCCTCAAAATAAGTACTTTCAATTTCAAGTTGGTCAAGGCAATTACAGTGCCATCCTATGGTGACAAACGACATTGCCAATACATTCTACTCTGTATGTGTGCTAAACATTAAGCTTGAGTTACAACTAACTAACTACTAGTACCTATATAGTACAGTGCATGCTAATGGTCATGTTCTCCGGCTGTTGTCCAGTGGCCACTACAGTGCATGCTAATGGTCATGTTCACCGGCTGTTGTCCAGTGGCCATTACAGTGCATGCTCATGGTCATGTTCACCGGCTGTTGTCCAGTGGCCATTACAGTGCA
>JAOVYW010000834.1:0-17041 GCA_025775045.1 Hiodon tergisus | reverse complement strand
TACTCAGGAATATTCTTTGACCTATGTAAATAGTTTTTAAAAATTTTGACACGTTAAAAAGATCAACACTTTTTCGATGACTCCATTTTAAACAGATTAGAATCTCCAAAGAAGACATTCCAGGAAAACTTGAACATTTTAACAGCCATTAACCTTAAAATATATAATGAAATGTTTCTAAACCCAGCTTTTTGTATTAGACAATTTTGTCCTGGTTTCTAATGTAAAGAAAAAATAACTTCTAATAATCAAGTTTTACTTCAAAGGACTGGTACCCATTATTTGCCATTTACCCTCTTCCCTAAAGAACTAGTGTTAATGCCGGTATTATACCCTCAGCCTTAAGGAACTACCAATAAGGCTGTTATTATACCTAGTATAAGGCCAGTATCATATGTTTATGGTGCTTTGTTTTCCCATTATTTAAAAAATAATGTTAGTTTAATTTGTTTTACAATTTCTACTTTTAAATGCTTAAATTGTAAAAAATAATGTATCTGGCTCTAATGTCTGGTAGTAGCATTGTATTTGGTCATCTTTAGAACAGACAGCGTTAGGCCCATTAGGGAGCAACTTTAACACGCCTGGACAAGCCCATCCAAGTGACCAAGTTATTACTCCAGCACAATGGCCAGGGTAATCAGGCTGTTGTTTTCCCTGTCCACCCGTGAAGCAAACCAGGAAGAAAACATCTATAACAGTAACAATAGCACCAAAGACAGTATGGTCCGTTTGATTAATGTGTGTTAGAGATGACTACCGGTTGAGCAGTATTTAATAAACCTATGAGATAATCTTTTTCAAGGGATCGCCCTTTCCATACCAACACATTGAAAAAGATTACCATATTGCGTCTTAAGCCAAAAAATATTTTTTGTATAATTATTTGCATTATGTAAAAATGTTGCAGAATATATCTTTAGGAAAACATTTGGTGATACAAATACAGAGAAAGAATAAACTAATATTGAACTTGGTTCTTCTTGCCTCCCTGCATAGCGCTGGACCTCAGCAGGGTTCTATCTGTTTGGTGCACCATTAAGTACATCGGCAGTGGAAGACGGCTCACCGGAGAGGCTACCACATCGGCCAGCTTACAAGGCCATCATCACACATCACGAGCTGTGAGACAGAGGGCGATAGATTTCAAAGATGGAATCGGGGACCATTGATGTTTGTGGCAATGGGTGAGGCATGTGTGTAAAACCTTCTTTTCACCACACAGGTCCCACTTGCTCTTGTGTGTATGATGGAAAAGGAGGTCCAACAGATTTTGGAGGGCACTGAAAAAGGTACCATCATAAGCAGGTACACACACAGAAATAGCATGGTGTCATTCTATCATTGGGATAAAACAGACTTGCTTTCAGAAAGCAGGCAAAGGAGATATTTTATCAAAGCTGAACAGGGTTAGATGTTTACTAACAACATGTTTGGCGAAGTGGCAAGGAACGCAAACTACAGGAAGGAATACAGATCCTTTGAATAAGTACTAGTACAACATGCACTTCATTATCAGTATAATTTTGTCATTCATTATTGATTGAATTTGCTTCTTGAAAGCCAGCGGCTCTTAAATATATGGTGCTTAAAGGGCTCCCATACTATACATGTGCATAATATCATTATAATAATATCTTATATAATATAAATAAAAATAAGCCATAGTTGGACCACCAAACATATATGATCTTATGGTAGACATTCGTAGGTAGATGTCAAAGTGAAGCATGCTACTGCAGGCATGTCTGTGTGCCTGCTGGTTCTTACTATATCACAGTTGTGATCTCTGTGACCTCCCCGAAGACTACAGATTCCAGCTGGGGTTTCGTCCCCAGTTGACCAGCAGCAGCATTGAAAGCCTGAGGTGCCAGGTGGCGTCCAAGAACCTACCTTCTGAGAGAGGAGTCTGGGGGTGGCAAAGAACCCTACGGGGCTGGGGGCGCTCCATTGCTGCGTTGCTAAGAGGTTGCCCCTGTTGCTGGAAGAGCAGAGAGGGCAGCGTCGTCCAAAAAGAAGGTTTCATGCGGACATTAATTACATTATTACCAATTAAAATTTAAAAAAGTAATAAATTACAGAGAACAGTTCTGAAATAATATTCACTGCAACCAGATTAAGAGAACAATTTTAGAGAAGATTTTAGAACACCCTGTTAAGAAGTGCAATTGTATGCAGTTTCTATTAAAGTATACCATTAATCAGCAGCGGCTTACCACCACTCCAGGAATCAGGAGCACCTCTAATGTTATATAGACCTGACTGTCGCATTAAAGTAAAGAGTGCGTGCTCCGTATATCATTTGAAACTATTGATGAGTGCTGCTTGGAGTTCCATCTTCAAGCGCTTGCTGTAGATCTGCCAGTCCAACCATTCAAATGTAGATAAAATGCAGGAATTCAAGATTTATGAGGATTCTGAAGAAATTTCTCACTGAAAATATATTTTTCTCGTTTTACTGATTATATCTTACTTAATTGATAACTTATGGAGTATAACCATTAATGTTGTGTTCCTCAATTCATTACACTGAACTTTACAACGGGTTTCCGAAGTCTACGGGTCTTGATGCCTTACATCAATATAGCAGGTCGCGTTTTGATCTATACAATGCTTTGAGCCTCAGCGCCTTTGTCATCACCTGGCCTAAATGCTTTGAAGTTGATGCTTGCAACATTGTCGTCTTTTGAAGTACAGTACTGTCTTCGGCACGTGTAAAAAATTATGTAAATCAAAGATGCTTTCAAAAATAATGAAATTTAAAGTTTATAAAATAAGTACTATAAAAGATTATAAACAAAAAATAATTTAAAACAAACACCCAAAAAAAAAAAATTGGGAGGGTATATTTGTTGTGAGCACTTTAAAACTATCAATTATCTTAGATACACTGTTACATCTTGGAGAACTTGCCACAGTACTTCTATAGACTTTGGCTGTCTGCCTTGCTTCTGCCTGTTCAGGTAATCACCGACAGTCTCGATGATATTGAGATCAGGGCTCTGTGGAGACCATACCATCTGTGGCAGAATTCCTTGTTCTTCTTTCAGAGAATGAATGTTCAGACAACTAAAAAAATGTTTTCTACTGACACACAAAAGACAAAAAATTTACTTGAAAGATTACATTTGTGTAAATGAGCTAGGCTGCCTAAGACTTTTGCACAGTAATGTATATCCTCCACAATATCCTCCTTTTGTCCTGTAAAGGACAACAAAACATTTGTGTAAACCATTCTTTCTGATGAGGGGAGGCTTAATTCCTTGTGATAGTCCGCTGGCTTTGACAGCTGTAGCCTTTCACGAGTGAATGTGAAATCGGTCCTGTTTGTTTCAGAATCAGAGGTTGATTAAACAATCAGGATTTTATATGAATCTTGCCAAGTGAGGTCCAATACTCATCTATATCTTCCTGCACATATGATGGTGGGCGTACATGACATTGGTTACAGTTCATCTAAGACAATGAGCAAAGATAAGTTTAATGTAGGAAACGAGTGCAGACAGTCCAATCAGTAAAGCAACTAAAAGCAAGACTGGTCACTGTAGCACAAATGCCTGTCAGTCACACACTGAGCTCTTCCTCCTCTTATGGAAGGGACTGGCTCCTCTTTCTAACCAGCTAGCATCTATTGCAATTTTGATAAAAAAATTCTAATTTGGAATTTAGAATTATGCCAATGTTAAAACAACAAATAAGTGACATTCATTATACCACCGTATTCTTGGATTAAAGTGTACCAGGATTAGTCAAACAAATTTAGGAACCTTGCACTACCAATAGATAAATATATGTAGCATCAGTTCAAAAATGTTTTATAACCTTTCACTACCAATAAACCCAAATTCTACGAGGTAATAGCCCAAGTAACCCTAAACACAGAAGCAAATATCTTGTTGTGTTGTAACTTTACAGAGACCTTACACTACCAATAGAGGCATCAGTCAAACAAACTTAGCAACCTTGCACTACCAACAGACAAATCTATGAGTCATCATTCACTACATCAGTGTGCAACACTGAGACCATCAAACAATCATTAGCATTCTCATGTTTACCAGTTTGATAGGAAAAGAACAAACACAGGCACAGCCTGAGAAAAACCATATTGGGGGATTTCAAAATTAGTTTTTCAACACATGTTTGTTGCTAACGCTGGGCCTTGTGATGACCCATCTCCACTCAGTTCAGGATCCTGCTGACTATACCAAATATTGATGAAAAAGGACTACATTCAAATTCAGTTTAGGAGGAAAGCTTGGTTGTGCCTGGATTTATTACAAAAATACAAGCTCAAAAAACCATTCCAGAAAGGAGAGCTGGTTACAACAGAGTGTCATAGTCTACCAAAGCATCTCTGGTGCATACAGGCAGACATGGCTTTCTTATAGGCCTACATCAAAGAGAAACAACGTAGATTGGCAATTTGCATACAGAACAACTGATTTCACAGGATGTCTACAGAACAATAGGCAAGGTGCTATCACATAGTGAAAGCAGGGGAAATCTGCATCAAAGGGGGGTAGCTCTCCTAGCACCCAGGGCCATTGCATGTCAAGCAAAAAAAGCCATTAACAAAAGGTATGTTGGCAATAAAAACACTTTAAGGAATCTTGTGTTATATATCAAAGGTACAAAGGCATTTCCTCCAGAATATTCTTCCACCGAAGCTACCCACAATAGTCAGCTCAATGTTCATGCAAGTCTGCTTGATGTTTCTTGAAGTTACCAATGTCTCTGTCCCACATTTAACATTTGTTATGGCAGTGAGGACTTCTTATCCTTGCAGAATGGGTCCTAAGTATCTGCCTTCTACAGACAACCATGATAACTGTGTGTGCTTCCTTAGGAAGGAACTTTAACGGACCCTTTCCAGAGTGCTTCCGGGGGAAGGCTTCCATTTTTTCATGCTAGTGAGCAGTCATTCCCCACGTCATTCCACATAGTGCTCCCAGGAATAGGGGGTTCCTTGGCCATTCCAGGAAGATGAAGACTTATGTTAAGCCTGCTCCCTGTGTAGTAGGCATGCAGTTGGAGCTATCTGAGCAGCAAATGGATCAAGATGTTAGCAGTCTATACTACAGTCTTGCAACAGTGTACTTGCAAGACGCTTACACTTCCCCAGAAAAAACAGAACACCGGAACTACCTTTGGTTCGTCTTCCAAGGGATTAGCTATGAGGCTACAGGGGATGGTGAAAGCAGCCACCAACCTCCTCTCAAGAGAAAACCCAGGCGTCACTGAATCAAGACTCAACCCTCAGGTTGTGAGACGGATTTAGAACAAATTCAGGAGGGCTCGGATAGAAATTTTTGATGACGCCTTGTCCCCGCTTGTCCTCCATAGAGATGCAGGTTGCCTTGGGATAGACACACTAGCTCAACAGTGGCCCTTATTCCTTCTTTATGTGTTCCCACTGGTGGCTCATCTCTAGCTCTACAAAGAGAAGATCAGGTAGGAACAGAGTCTTACTGGTGGACTAACTAGAGCAACGAACAGGTGAAGCACAGAGTTTGGCCCCTAAACAACTCTGGTTGAGCTGCTTGGGCCAGTAAGATAGGGTCATTGATACTCTACAGAATGCTAGGGCAGCCTCCACTTGTTCCTAGTATTGTTACAAGAGGGAGGTGTTTAAACAGTTGTGTGTGGCTCCCGTCACCTGTCCGATGGCAGTGATACTGCATTTTTGCAGGATCTGCTAAATGAAGGCAAGACACCTCCCACTTCGAAGGTGTACCTAGTGAAAATTTCCATTTGCCCCTCTCCCAGGGCACATTTTCTGGCAAGCCAGTTTTTGAAAGGGGCTTGGTGGCTGAAGCCACCGAGGAAGAATCTAATTTCCCAGTGGAGGTAAAATGTTGTGCTATAAAGCCCTGATAAAACCCTTGTTTGAGCCCATGCACTCAATAGATTTTTGTTAGCAAAAACTCTCAACAAATGGGGGTATACCTGTAAATTATGTTCAAAGAATCATGGCTAATTGTGGGAAGCTTATGTCATATCCACATGTTCAGGGGGGAGCAAGGGAAAATCCTGAGGTTTGTGGGGGCGAGGCCATCTGGTCTGTAACATTTGGTGGTTGCCATGGAAGAGGTTGAAGTTGTCCTGTAACTGGGACATTTCAAATAATTGCTCACAAAAGAAAGAGAAAGTAGAGAGGGAATGTTACGCCCCTATACGTGTCACTTTGTGTCGGTGTGTCTGTCGTTTGATTTGTTCCTAACCCGTTTTTGTTTTGTCCCTAACCCGTCTGTTCCTGTGGTCACCACACTCCTTTTATAAACAACTGTGTCTAATCATGTGTTGAAGTGTGTTTGCCGTGATGTTTCGGTAGTGGTGTCTTTGGTGAGATTACAGCTGTTAAAGTTATCATTCAGTTTTTATGGTAATGTTTTTGGTCTTTTTGTAAATCATTAGGAAAACTTATATAAAATTATGAAACCGTATATGTTCTTCTGTTTTTGTGTAAAACTTAATGATCACGGTTTGGTCTTGTTTGGAAATTTTTAGGGAAAAGTGGAGTTTCTGTGGGTAAGACGATTCCATTCCATCTCTGTTTAAAAACACTAAGTAAGAGTCTGGGTTGTACTGTCCTTTAAATTTTGTTAGTAAGAAAGGCAACCATCTCTACATCTAAGTTGGTATGTGTTTTGTTATACTTTCATTTCCTCTGTACCGTCCAGCTCCTTTTCCCAAAAAGTGTCTGTGGGGCATACTTAACCCTAACCCTAACCCATACTCAAATAAATCCCCCTTATATTTGCACAGTGTGGGTGTGAGTTTTTTTTGTGTGGGTTGGCTGTGTTGCACTACTGACGAGCGTGTGCTCACATATATTGTGTTACTTTCCCTTATCCTCCCTGGACCTACCATCTGGGGGTTCATAATCGCAAACATGGTGGGTGATAAGGCATTGTTATGTTCTCAAAAGTTAAACAGTTTTTAGAAATTTTGTGAGTGGCCACAGCAGTATCTATCTAGCATGCAGAGAGGGTAAGTGCAAGAATAAGACAGGTGGCCATGAAGGTGGTTCGAGAGCATCCCTCCCCACCAAAAGCAGAACACAGGTCTGCTAGTGGTAGTGCGGTGGCAGGAATGGTTGTTATCACCAGATATTTTCCAATAGCCATAGCCATTCATCCATCACAGTCACCCATATATGCAAGGTTATATGGGTTTTGTACATTTTTTATCCAGCTTTAAATATTGAGACAATGTTTGATTCTCTTAATAACTTTGGGAGGCTATTCAATAATTGTGGGGCAGACTTTTAAAATTATTCTTGGTACACAGAAATTACCTGCCTCTTGTGACTAAAGTAATCTAATAACTATAAGATTTAATATATTTTTAAATATGATAACCCACTCTCAAACTTAAACATTACCAGAATTAACTTAGTTACTGCCTTATTGGCAATCAATGTTATGAAGCTAGTACTGGGGTGATAGGATTATATTTCTTATGTCAAAGTAGAGATCCTAGCAACTGCATTGTTAACAACTCGCAGTGCATTTGTGGCTGTACTTTAGCCCCCTGATAATACAGCATTACAGTAGTCAAGCTGGTGGTGTAGAGGTTAAGGCTTGTTGAAGTCTTGACCCCCAGACAACCTTTTACAACCTTTTACAGAAATATATCCAGCTGTATATGTGGATGAATGTACTAATTGTAAGCCGTGTAAGCGGATAAAAGTGTCTGCTAAACTGCGATTTGTTAATTGTCTCGTCTGGCTGTAACAAAAGCATGAATAACTTTCTCTGCATCTTTATCACCTATAAAATGTCTAATCGTGGCAAGGGGTGTTAGAATGCTATTCTAACAATATTTGTTATATGACATTCATGCAAATTTCTAGCACATGGTAATCTTTAGTTACATTAAAAGTCAAAGATGGCTTAAGCTATACTTATACTAATAAATATCTACATTAGGTTGTGGACTGTGTTTAGACAGTGAAGGTCTTCATGAAATCATGTGAAAAACTGGATTTGCAAAGAACTCCATAAGACTAAATCTCTTAAACTTGTTGTATTTGACCCCTAAGCCACTTATCAATATGATTTAAAGAGATAACCTAGCTCAGGGGCGCGTGATCAAAAAACACACAAACAAACAAACCATGCAAATGTTCCAGAGTTCCAAGGTCAGTTTTTATTTCCATTGGGTTCTGAGTGAAATTTTTCCTGGGAACCAGGGAAAAAAAACATCCCATGTTTTTGTAGCACAAGACTCCATTTAGCTGTTAAAAACTAATCTTAAAGGAGCTTCCATTGAACTTTGATTTAAATGTAGGCCTAACAAACATTTTCAAGTCCCTTGTAACAGAGAAATAATAACATTCTGTATTTCTTCAGACGGTTCTGAGATCACCAGATAATCACACTAGAAAGGAACATGGCTTTGGTAGAGTAATAACCACCAATTATCATCTCAATTATTCAACTAAAGGGTAAAGGATTGTCTGTATCTGTCGTTAAATGTTGGGCAATTAATTTTGTTGACGTGAAGGAGTGATGTGATTGGTTTTGTGAGCTAAGCTGTCTATACTATAGTCAATGCCTACACAGCAATGCAGTGAAACACACTATTTAAAAATCCAAAGGATCAAACCAAAATAATTCTGGTCGGACCATTAGGGTAATCCTTTAGAAGGTACGAACTGGGCCTCCTGCGTGGCACAGCTAGTAAAGGTGCCTGCTCAAGCGCAGGCTGGGCCCTAAAACCAAGAGAATCTGGACCATTTCACCCGCAAATATGATTAAAATTTGGAACTATTATTACCTTGTATTAAACCATTAATACTGCATTAGATACTTTAATGTTATGGGCAAGCATAACCCATAACAATCGCTGTCATTAATTGGTTATTTTCAACATAGAAAATATTTGCACATCGGCAAATATTTTTTGTTATAGTATGTAGGCTATACACACTAAAGGTTCTTATTTTTCTTACCATATCGGCCAGTGCTTCTTAATACTGATTCAGGGGAACCCATGTATATTATATTTCTGTACCTGCTAAGCTGAATTCCGTTTAATTTCATTTTAGGTTTCTTTGCTAAACCATTAGTTCGCAAAGATCACAGACTTCACCTTATAAAGTTCAGAGCTCAGAGACTGGTCTGCATGCTATGACTCACACTGAGTGGATAGTAGCCGGAAAATCGTGTTAATCAAGTATAAAGTTTTCTGATTGATTGTGCTGATCTACAACAGTATGCAAGGTTGTTGATACAAGCATGGCTTAAAAGGAGTGAAGGCATAATGTGTAGATCCCAGTAAGGTCAGATACAATTTTGTACTATGGTGAGTAAATTAACCAGAGAGCAACTGTTAAGCATTATAAAGTAAGCATTATCAAAAAAAAAGAACACAAAAATCATTACATACAGTATAAAGAGCTGTGCCTTTAACTGTGCCTTTAAAATCCCTTTGTTAAAATAGTAGGAAACCCTTTTTTATCAGCAATATAAAATCAGCTCACAGTTATATGTGACATAGTATAACACATTTCATATTGTTCCTCTGAGCCAAAAAAATAAAGCCCAGGTGGTGGAGTTAGCCTGCTTCAACACAATTTTAATCCCATGCCCAGCCTCAGTAAAATCTGCCATTATATCCCAACAATGGGGCAGTCTTCCAAAACAATATGTCGCAATATGCATTCCCGATCGGACTGAAATAGTGTGAAACAGCCTTTTTCCAGTCCATTTCAAGTTGAAATGACTTTCTCCTTCTGTTTTTCCTAGTGTTGTAATTAAAAGGTCTGACACCAGGAGAAGGCACACCGGGCTGGGTACTAAGTTGACTGGACATGACCCAGAAGAGATGGGGGTTCTCTGCACTGTGGCTCTCCCATTGGCGACTAGTTCAGTCATAGAACATAGTTCAGTCTCTAACATTGACAGTAATGGCTTTGTAAAAGGCACTTCCCAAAAAGACTGGAGTATGTGGGCAAAATTAACCTGACTTTCCCAAGTGTCCTTGCCTCAGTTTGGAGCATGAACAGAAATTAAAAATACAAACAGCTTGTCCAGTTGGTCAGGACAACCAACTTAAAAATGCCCATTTCTGCACTTCTGACATGTACAGATGTGGTGATATCTAGAGTAACAATGATTTGGCAGGAGGGATACGTATGAGAGGGAGGTTGAACCTGAGGCTCCATACCCCCATGCTTCTCAAAGTCTGAACAGGAAGCAGTGCTTGGTATGTTGGTTCTCCTGCTCATGCTGGGGTCTTGCTGTGGATGTGTGTATGTCTGGGGAAGCCGGAGGGCAGAGACACAAAACGAGAAACAGAAATAAACAATGCTTGACCCTGATGTTGTGCGGGCAGTTTGGGGGTGGGGGGGGGGATGTATGAGAGTGATTTCTGAGATGCTCTTGAGTCAAAGTGTAATGTTCAATGCTTTGTGGAGGGGGTGGGGCAAAAGGTGAGTTCCTGACTGGAATATGCATTAAATGTTTTCATGGAGAAAATTAATAGAAATGTGTGATTTTCAGAGATTGAGGGGGGAGGGAAAAATGTTTGGTTACAACAATTTTTCAGAAAAGTGTGAGTGAGTTGGTATTATCACAAAAACAATGCTATGATTACCTAATATAGCAATATAAAAGTTGTCAAACAGTAAAAGACAAAAGGCTTTTTGAGTACACCTAGCACAGAAGCCACCAATAAGGAAGAGATTTAAATGTCTGTTTAAATATAGGGATTTTTACAGGGATGCAAGCGGCATTTGGGGGTACAGATGTGTGCATCACAGTGTAGTTTCGCTGAGTTTCCCACAAATTTGTCAGCTACCTCATATGAGTGACACTGTTTCCTACAAACCTGACAGCTTCCTCATATCCTGTGATGCTGGCTAAGAGAATAAGTGCTGACAAGGGTCACGTGATCCTGAACTGCTTTATCTAATAGTTTAATTTTTTTCTATTTGATATAGATTTTCTATCTGAAAAAATCTACCTAGTTGTCATGAATAGCTAATATTGTGACTCAAGACTTATATTACTCACTCTGAGCCAGAGGAATCATCATCTACAGTTCCTTCCTTGATTCTCATTACAACGGAAGCCATCGTGACAGGTCTCACTCCATTGAGATGCTCTTGTGGACTCCTGTTCCTCCAAACTACACAAGCCTAATTGGAGGAGGAACCCTGAGAGGAGTCAGAGCCAGGTGCACTGACTGAAAGTTCATTATGGCAGTGACCAACATGGTACCTTTCCACAATGGGGGACAGAGGCTTCTTCTTCAGGATCCCTATAATTGACAAGTACATGTTTATGTCACCAGCAACCGTTTTCATGCACCTTATAGGACCATATATAATGAATATATATTAATATAATCCAATGAAGCCCAGTAAAC
Source organism: Hiodon tergisus (assembly GCA_025775045.1). Classification (NCBI taxonomy): domain Eukaryota; kingdom Metazoa; phylum Chordata; class Actinopteri; order Hiodontiformes; family Hiodontidae; genus Hiodon; species Hiodon tergisus. The sequence goes on along the minus strand of JAOVYW010000834.1, from coordinate 5,662 downwards.
AGTCAGTAACTGAAATCGTGAAACAGATACTATTAATTATTTATGAATTAGTTTCTTAGCAGGCACTTTCATTTATAGCAATATACATAGCTCACAATTTTACCCATTTATTCCACTAGATTTTAACACAAATAAATCAGGCATTTACTTCAAGTATAAAATATCCCACTCAAAGGTTCAGCAGCATTACCCATCTTGGAATTTGGAACTACAGCTTTAACTGGACATTGTTCAAGATCATACTATGGCATCAGGTGAGCTGATCTTACCTCTCTGTGAACACACGGTTTGCAGGTACAGAAGCATGTTGCCCCTCCCAGGCCCCTCCCCTTCCAGATCAGGCCCCTCATCAAGTAGGCTCCCCGCTCCCTCATTGGCTCTGCTTGCAAAGGCCTCTGGCCACTGCGGCATGTCTGTTGGGGGTGGGATGCAATTCTCACTGACGTGCATTACTCGTGTACCAGAAATCTACTTGCACCAATGATAAAGGTGCTGTTGTCTCTAAGTAACCTGAGTTTTCTCTCCAATGTCTATAGGAAACACGGTGCTTAGCACATTTATTCAAACAAGGCATCTTTCTGTGAGGTTCAGATAATGGAGAAAGAGGTGTAAATAAATTAACAATTATTTTGGGGAATTTGCTCTTAACGAACACCTTGGCGTTTGTCATTTTAAATGTACCTTTCAAGGACATGTGTGGGAGTGGCTGCTTGACCATGTGTTCAAGAAGGTAGGGCCCCTCCTCCATGCTGTCTGAGGAATGAGTGGACATACAGGAACCACTCTGTCCATCCTCCAGAGACAGATCACTGTTCATTCCTAGGAATTTAAGGGGTGTATGATACCAAACGGTGGCTAACAGATAGCAGTAGAGGCCTGAGTTTTGCATTTAGAAGCATTTTGGCAATTGCTTTGGAAGCCTGTGTCATTTTGTTTCTCACAATTTAGCATTAGACTGTCTTCTCATTATTACAAAATTAGGTAATAGTGGCCTTGAGAAAGATATAGCAAAAAAAAAAAAAGCAGGGACAATGATTTTGCAGTCAGGAACAGGATGAGCTTTCCGAGATTTTTACCACCAATAGGCTCCATGGCTTCACAAAGCAGGGAATTCTGGTCACTCAAAGTGATGTGGTCCTGACTTCCATATAGGCTGGGGTCCTCCCTGAAATCCAAACACATATCGGCATGTTCAATCCTAAACAAATGCAAACACTCTAGGCTTTGGCTACAAGATTTTTGTTCAACAAACCTTTTGGTATTGGAAATACTTTAAAATACCTGAATCCTGATTTTATAAAGCTGTGTTTAAACTGAGGAAAACTGTCAAAGAAAGATAACTGAGGTTTTTAAATTGGTTATACTAACAAACATTTGCAACATTTGTTTACCACAGTACAAAGATGACAGGCCATTTATATGCATCCGAAAATTATGAACTGTGCTGGTTAAAAAAACATGCCCTATTGACGAGTACTGCAAGAAGGTACAAAGACTAGCGCTACAAAGGAGATAACATATGATACAAACAAGCAATATAATAAATAGGATAAAAAATATAGCAGTCAGTTCCTGGGGGGAATTTCAGGACTGTGGTAATGTTGGAAGATGTAAGTTTTCAGTTTCCTCTTGCCACATGATCGCTTGTTAGCAAAATCACTAAGTCCAACATGATGCTTATTTACTGTTTCATTAATGTCAGGTGTTTCTATCAAAGAGCAGCACTGCAGGAGGCTAGGTAGGAGTGCACATACAGGAAAGCCATAAGCAAGGTGAAAAATATCTGAGGTTAGATCTGTTTTCCAAAGGATGCTTGTTTTAGGCTGGAGCAGAGCTGCTGCCTGTGGGAGGAAGTGAAGGGAAGTTGAGGTGTACCTGAGGACAAAGGGCAGGTAGCTGTGCTGACTCCTCCCCGAAGGCAGCGTGTAGTTGAGGGAGACGCCAGAGTCCCCATAGAGAGGGGGGTATAAGCGGCTGCTCACAAAGGGGCTGCTACAGGTGCGAGACTGAGGGAGAAGGGCATGGAGTACATGGCTGCGTTCACGGTGAGCATCACACACCTCATATGCAAATAACATAACCAGGAAGGGGTGAGAGAAATCTTAGGAAATATTTAATTAGGCCCCTCTAACCCCTCTTAATGGTCACAGCTTGCCTTTAATATACTCCCGGAACAGGGAAATACCCACTACTTTTGTCAGGATGACAGGTGGTCATCAAAGACCAGAATATGTAGGTGTGACAAGTATTTACCTCATCACAAATTGTCACTTTTGAGTGGACTTCAGTGTATCTCAGTCCAGGGTGCGGCTATTATGACCTTGAACAAGGTATTTATAATATATTGCACTGGATTAAGTTAATTATAATGGTACTGTAACAACAGAGAGCTGCTCATTGGCCTTTGAATGTTTTCTGACAGTTATCGGTTGTACAGCGTCTGCTAGTTATGTGTCCTAAAACTAAATTTAGTGGCAGAACCTTTACACACAGAGTCCCACTGCTATGGAATGGTTTACCAATTATTTCTGTGAATTAGACTCCATCTCAATATTTAAAACCAGTTCAAAACTGTTCAGTTTGTCATTTAGCCATCGTGGTGCTGAGGGTGGCATTTGGTCATAGAATCTTTTTTACAGAGAACAATTAGCTTCGCTATTAGTAGAAGAAGGACTCTGATCACCATAATGGTGATATTAACTTCCCTTGCATCTCACCACATTTTCGTATGTTACTGTGCACCATTCCTCAGCAGGAATAAACTATGGCAGCATCCATCCTCCATCCATTTTCAAAACTGCAGGGTCGTGGGGACGCCAGAGCCAATCCTGGCAGGCATAGGGCACAAGGCAGGGATACACCCAGGACAGGATGCCAGGCAACACACACACCCAAAGGGCAATTTAGCACGGCCAATGAACATAACCCCCAAGTCTTTGGACAGTGGGAGGAAACCAAAGGGCCCAGAGGGACCCCGCAGAGGGAGAACTTGCAGACTCAACACAGACAGGCACCCCGAGCCGGGACTCGAACCCAGGACCCCTAGCCAGGAGTTCTCTCGACTGCCTCTAGGGTCAGGGAATAATTCTTCAGTTTTTCCGTTTGACATTGCATTTTGATTCCCTCTAGAACATTTCTAATCAGCTCTTTGTGATTAATTATATTTGTAAAAATTATCTATAACTACCGTAGTTTGACTGATCGATGCATGTTGTCTCACAGAGGCCAGAGTCTTGGAACCGACCACGTCGCCGCGCTTTTGCCTGCAGGGCCTGCAGATGGCGCTCTTTACCTCCTTGTTAAGAACAACACGGCTGAAGAAAATGAAGGGGCCCTTGTATTGGGAAAGACACAAAATTCAGCAGGAGCATATTACTCTGAGAATATGAAACATTTGAAAATACCACATTAACACGGACTCCTGAAGGCAAACACTTTTTTTTTTTTTAATCTGAAACTATTTCCACATACAGTAAAAATAAAGATGAATCATAATATGAGATATCAGTTGAATTGAATTCAATACAATTGCTGTTTAGTCAGATACCACACATGCACCTCTGATTCACATTATTATACGGCTTATTTAAAAAAAAAAGTTTGGAATCTGAAGTTGGATTACTTTTCGCCAGTAACTTCCAAATGTTTTTACAGGAAAAAACTGTGGAACACGTTCGCAATTCATTTATCTATTAACCTGAACTATTCAATCCCTAACCACACCACCAATCTACTAGACAGAGCTAGAATTTTTTTTATTGAAAATTCCAAGATATATGTTCCTGAGGGACAATGTCAACTGCAATGTTACCAAGACAATGACCCAAATAAAAAACACTAAGAATATGGGTGTCCTCAGTAAAGGTAGATTTTGCCCTTCTCTGAAGCTGAAAAGAAGTCTCCAGAAACTGTGATTTGGAAATGACCTGCACGCAGTTTAATCCCGCAAACAGGTAGTGGAAGATGACAGAGTCAGTGTTAACTGACACCAAAGCCGACAGGCAGGAGGCAGTGACCAGCAGCAGAGCCCCAAAGGCTGTCTTCAGGCCAGATCTGCAGAGAAAAAAAGGCATTACAATATTTTGCCATGGCCAAGGGTCACTTATGTAACTGACAATGCCACACTTCTAACATTTATACAGAATATTCAAATAAAAATTAAAGATAAATCAATTTCTAAATGGGCACAATAGCAGTCAGTGCCTGTCCTGAGATTTATAACTAAACCCTAATGATACAATACCTATGGGACACAAACTAAAGAAGGAGAGGGGGCTAACCAACCTCAAAACTTTCAACAGAAACTTTATTTTAAGCATGTGGGAAGGTACTGCCTGTAATACAATCTAATGAGAATGACTCAAAGAATCATATGATCATTTCCTATTTTACGAGCCTAAACCAACATTTGCTGAAAGCACAAGTTAAGATTATTAAAGTTAGCTGCAATTGAATTACTTGAATTTATTTGTGGTTTATTTGTGGAAATATCCCAAACTTCCCGTTTAAGGCAGAAATCACGGCATGCACTGGCCTTTTTTACTCAGGTAGAGCATGGGACACTCACGCAAGGCTTTTTCTCTTCTCCAGGCTGTAGTGATGCAGTGAGCAGTACACCTTGATGTTCAGAAAAATGCTCATCTAGGGTGCAATCAGAAGGCACCAATCAATCCAAAGAGATCAATCGCCCTTCACAAAGTCAAACAGCTCTTCACAATCCAGTCCACATGGTAGGAAAGGGTATTCCAGACACCACTAGAAAATGATTTCCTTAAGGCCAAACTGTGTTGTTCAGAAGTTAGAGTTGGAAAACAAAAGCAAAAAATGGCCATATACAGCAATGGTTACAGCAAGAATCAATGAACACAAAAATATAAATAGAGTGGTAATTCTCTATTTTGCAGGTTGTTAGCATTTGAATAGTAGGTTGACTTACAGTACTTCACACAAGCACATGTAAAGAAAATGTGGAAAATTCTGTAAAACATAATCAAACTAAAAGTTTATAAATATAAATACTATAGGTTAGGAAACAGTAAAAAAAAAATTTTTATTGTAAAAATTGTTTTAAGAAATCCGCACCAAAACAATCCAAAAATTTAATAAATATTCGGTGTGACCACCATCCTAAAGTAAGGACATACACTATATGGACAGAAGTATTGTGACACCTCCACATTACACCTACAGGCGCTTTTATGACATCTCATTCTAAATCCATAGGCATTAATATTGATCTTTCTACAAGATTTTGGAGTGTGTCTGTTGGAATTTTTGCCCATTCTTCCAGAAGAGCATTTGTAAGGTCAGACACTGATGTTGGACGAGAGGGCCTGGCTTGCAATCTCCATTCTAGTTTATCCCAAAGGTATTCGATAGGGTTGAGGTCAGGGTTCTCTGCGGGCCAGTCAAGTGCCAGAAGAAAGTTTCATGCCTGACTGCATTGTGCCAACTGTAAAGTTTGGTGGAGGAGGGATAATTCTATGGGGTTGTTTTTCTGGGGTTGGCCTAGGCCCCTTAATTGCACTGAAGAGAAATGTTAATTCCTCAGCTTACCAAGACATTTTAGAAAATTCTATGCTTCTAACTTTGTGGAAACAGTTTGGGGAAGGCCCTTTTCTGTTCCAGCATGACTGTGCCCCAGTGCACAAAGCAAGGTCCA
>JAOVYW010000833.1:6601-17043 GCA_025775045.1 Hiodon tergisus | reverse complement strand
ATAATGTATGTGATCCTTATGCACTATATAGATTTTATGGATATATATATATATATATATATCAATAAAATCTATATAATGCATAAGGATCACATACATAATTCACACATAAATAATAAAATCTATTAATTACTCAATCAATATATCCATTGTAGTGTTGAATAAAAACTCAAATTGATTGCCATATGCCACGGACTTTTAAATTATTAAAACGTTGTTCTCTTTATCAGTCACAGGTGTTAGTCATTGTTAATCAGTTTGCCCAGCACTCCCTTTTATATACTAGTCTTGTTTTGTCACTTGTTGCCGGATTGTCTTGTGTATTTTGCTACGCCTCTCAAGCGTTATTCCTTGGTACCAAGCATTCTTGAAAACTAGTCTAGTCTAGTCTAATCTAGAGTACTGTAGCCTGGTCTAGTCTTTCTTGTTTACTAATTGTAGTCGTATTCTTAGTTTATTCATAGCTTTTGTGTCTTTTTTGTATATACTACTCATTTGTTGTACCTCCCGATTTGTTTTTTGGTTGTTTTGTTTAAGTAAAACCTGAGTTTCTCCTCATCCCTTGTTTTCCTCATCTCTGTGACTGCGCTTGGCTCCAAAACCAACCTGTGTCCGTGATACCATATTATGACTTTTAAAATATGTATACTGAAAAACTGCAGTCTCCGAGTGTGCAAGTGCATTAGGCAAAGGAGTCAGGATTCCATGTGTTAGACCAGATAAAACAGAATTTGTGAGGTTTGATAGTTATTATTTAGAATTTAATTTAATTTATATATATATAAATATATATGGTTAAATGCATTAAGGACATTCTGGGGTTAACAAGTGAAAATCGAAAATTACTTCAAGCAATAGCATGGCAATTAAACCACCATATTGAGATTAACTGTGAAGCAGGATCACATCAGCTAAAACATGGTCACATTCTATAAAGTCTGTATTCCAGAATAAAAGTAACTTGATATGAGAAAGTCCATGGTCCATGCCAACAAATAAAATTGATGAGCACTACGTCAACTTTCATTGACTTAGAGAAACTAACATACAGCCTGCAAATGAATCTGTTATATACACGGCAGAATTGTTTTCTTAAAGCTCTATTCTTCCTGGCATCAGTTGCATCTATGACACCCTGTATTCTACCAACTAAGCATACACAGGAACTGTTTAGAACAAAATGCATTGGGGGGGGGGGGCGTTCCTAGAGACCAATTTGCATTGGCCGCAAAGATAAGATCTGCATAAGATGAACAGCTTCATCATAAGCAGATGCATCAAACTGGCTAGCTTTGAAGATGGAAAAACACCTCACCTTCAATTAACAAGCGTATGTGCGTTATCTATATAGCAGTTTCTTATGCTCAGACTGAAGTGGCTTTGTGCGAATAAGAAACCACAATAATTAGGTAGGCGGTACTTGGTATGCATTGCAGCACACTCTTTTAGACGGGGAAAACCCACATTCACTTAATAGCTATTCACCATGTAATGTTTCCTCCGCGACGATAGGTGGCAAAAGAAGGCTATCGATATACATTTTTACTGAACTCAGATATTTCTAAGCAATTTCCGGTTACCGTGGTCAGACAAAATTGTAACACGTGAGAAAAAGAAAACAGCATGGATTTTGAAACTAAACCCGAATCGCAGGATAAAAGAAAGAAACCTAAAAAAGGGATGAAAGAGCACAAGAAACCGAATAAAACTAAAGAAAATGCCGAGGAAATTACTGCCAAATGCTCTGAAAATGTTGAAACAACAACTGAAGCTGCATTCCCACCAACATTCAGTGTGTCAGAAATAAAAAACAAACAACGCAGACACTTTATGTTTATGAAATTAAAACAGGAAAAACGAAAGGTAAATTAACTGATTGACTTTTCAGAGCATACGACAGCATGCCATGTTCGATACTTAGCTAAGCAATTGTATTTTAAAATATGTTGGCCTGATGTGGTCCCGTGTAAATATCACAGGTTTGTTTTTTGCGTTTACTCTAATAAGCTGTCGTTTTTATCAAAGGAAAAGTTGGCGCTGAAGAAAAAAAAGAAAAAGGAGAGGGATGCTCTTGGTGATGCGGTAAGATAAAATGTTAAACTTAGGTAAATAGTTGGTATGCCGTCTTATCTTGCAGAATACAATATTGACTTGATTTATTTAGCGTCGTGTATGTCTCGCTCCATGAGACAGGAAGCATTTCAGTTACTAAGAAACAATATTAATGTGTAAAGCAAACGACCGTGTCGATCGTAAATAAAGAAGGTGTCTCAGAAATGTGTCTTTCCTTTTAGGCACCACCGAAGCCAGTCCCTAAAACTATAGAAAATCAGAGGGTCTATGACGAAACCACAGTTGATCCAACAGATGAGGAGGTACGTTTGAATGATGCATACATGCGTGTTTATACTGGTTTGAGATTCTGGATTAGCGGAGCTACAGTTAACTACGTGGTATCATGTTTCTACACTGGAAGGCACAGTGCAGTGCTACTCCATGGTTTTGAACATGCAGCCCTCTTGTACCAGGTCCAAATGCTTGAATGGATCATGATGCATTCACTCGCTACTTGCAGGTAGCCTTTGATGAGGGCACTGACGAGTTTTCAGCTTACTTTAACCGACTGACAAATCCAAAAGTTCTCATAACTACTTCTGATAGACCAAGAGGGGTGAGTGGAATTTCAAACACAGATGACGGCGACTGATGTGTTGATTTAAAAAAAAAAGCAATATTCGATAGTTCTAAAATGTGCAAAATTCACCTTTTTTTCAGAGGACAGTAAGATTCTGCGAGCAACTGGCAACTGTTATACCGGATGCACATGTGTATTACCGTAGAGGATTGGCCCTGAAGAAGGTCATCCCTCAGTGTATTGCCAGGAATTTCACATACCTCATGGTAATAAATGAGGATCGCAAAGTGCCCAGTATCCTTTCGTTAAATGTTTTAAGTTTCTTCTTCAAAGTGGTTAGTGAAAAAACATTTTTTGTAATAGTTACCATTATGAAGCTCGTAATCTCCTTTACCTAAATTTAAGATGGCCTTGTCCTTTGTCATCTTCCGGATGGACCCACGGCTCACTTCAAAGTTAGCAGTGTTCGGCTTCGCAAGGAAATGAAGGTGCTGCTTTCATAGAATATTACACACACGCATTTCTTTGCGTGTTGATATTTAGTTCCCGGGATTCTGTGTTGTGGTTTGTCATCTTGTAGGGTAAGCCGTTTCTTGAACTGATACTAACAATGCACATCCATTATTAGGTTAATCTGACCTAAAGTCCTGAAAAATAATTCTTTGTAAGAGGCCAATGTCAATTTACATGGGTCAGCTGCCACATCAGGTATACACATCAACTATGTACAATATATGATGTACTGCCTATTGATTCAAATGAGCATTTATGTTTAAAAAAAAGAATGACATGTTTGTCAAACTAACAAAATCTCCTCTTGTCGATTGAACAAGACTGTTGTGAAATCAAGGGAAAATGTATTCATTAGTGTTTAATCCAGCGTGCTTGTGGATTTACCGAAATACTATATATTTTTATTGCCGTGTAGAGACGAGGAAAAGACCCTACAGAGCACTCTCCAGAAGTGATACTGAACAACTTCACCACACGCCTGGGTCACAGCATTGGGCGCATGTTTGCAGCACTTTTCCCCCATGATCCACATTTTGTTGGCCGGCAGGTGGCCACCTTCCACAACCAGCGGGACTTCATCTTTTTTAGATTCCATCGGTAATTACTTTAACCAAGATTCGTGGCATAACTTACGAAAATGTAAAATAAAAATGATAACTTCAGTATCATTCGGCGATTACAAATTGGTTCCCCCTCCCTCTTTATAGGTATATTTTCAAAAATGAGAAGAGAGTGGGTATTCAAGAGCTGGGACCACGTTTTACTCTTAAACTACGATCTCTGCAAAAAGGAACTTTTGATTCAAAGTATGGAGAATATGAATGGGTTCATAAGGTGAGTCTGTATGAAGTTATGACTGGAGGTCCTGTGGAAATTACTTTTTTTTTTTAAATACTGGGACACAAATGTATACTTCTGAAGAGTCTCATAATTTACAATAAAATTAGGTTATGTAAATCACTTTCTCGCTGTGTCGAGTTTAAAAATCTAATTTGTCCCTTTAGATGCACAATGATTGAATGAATAATAATTCTGAACAATTTTCACATCACTTTTCAGCGCCATGAGATGGACTCCTGCAGAAGAAAATTCCACCTATAAATATGGACCCTTGTTACAAACAGTTGCAATTTGGATGTCGCAATGAAGTCATATTTAATTTTCAGATACATTAGAGACCCTAGAAATACATTAGTTGATTGCTAAAATTCAATTTCGCAAATGAGCTGAAATTGTCATGTTTTATATTAAAGTAAGACATTCATAGAAGTTGTATAGAGGTTTTATTTCATACAGATTAGTTTTCATAAATTTGTAAAAAGAGAATACATCACATTTTAAAAAAGGCACAAAAGAGCTTTAAAAATACAACAGCTAGTGGTTAGTGGTTTACCCTTTAAGGAGGAAGTGTAAGTTACCAATGTTACAGTAGATGATCTGCAACATTCTTCTTCCCATAGTCTCAATTTGTAAAACGGTCCGTTTCTGAGCAGATCTTAATTATAAAGCCTGTAACACAGACAAAAAAGCAATCGTCTTCATATACAAAACGAAGTGTTTAAATTCAATGTTATATTCTCAACTAAAAAATAAAATGCATTCTTTTGTATTTAAAAGTACATGTTGGCATAATAAAATGGTCAACTGGCGTAAGAGGAACTTACCATTTCAGGACAATGTTACAAGAAAGCGCATACTTTCTGTGGTCTGAATGGATTGTTGCCTGAGGACATGCCTATCAGTAGAGGGTCCTGGGTCGCATTCTGAATGCAAAACTGCAGCAAGTCAGCCGCAGCCTGGGACACCTGTATAGGAAGGAAGTTTTATTTTAAGGTTACAAAATAACACGCTGGTTTCTCTTCGATCCGGAATTACTTTACATAACCAAAACAATTGTGCACATTTAAATAACAATTCGAGTTAGTACAAGAACAAATTTTTATGTAGCTATCTAACGATTAAATGAACTTGAGAAAAACCTCGATACTTATTGTACTCCAATGAGAACCTTGGCTTAGTCGTACTTTATTCAATAGTTGTGTTTTTCTGCAATTAAGTTACTCGTAGACAATCGAATTGCCAGTAATCTACTGCACCAACATAAAACCTTTTTTTGTTTTTATTTCTTCGAAATAAAACTTTAGTTTGTTAGCATCTCCACGAGGTTCGGCAACAAAATAAACAAATTAACGTTCATATATAAAAAGAGAATAATTCACATAGTAGCTAGTTAGCTACTTAGCATACAAAAACAGAATCCACACCCAGCTCCAACCATCTTTTATATTATTTTGCTGGCTATATCTACCTTAACTCTGCTGACACTCGCTTCGAAACGCAATTGTTTGACAATTTTCTTCATCGCCATAACGTTTGATGAACCAGACATGGTTTATTTAAAAAAGCAGCAAAGACGACAATACTGACACTTCACGGGTACACCGGTCTCAATAACCACATTTCCGGTTTTGGTGCAAAAATATAGACGTTCTAGAATCTAGATCGTCCGGCTGCGCAGATTATGCACAGCATCTTTCTCATGATGGGTGTTATTTAGTGTTTTTACTTTTCAAGAAAGCCTGTGCCTACATTTTAGTTGCTTAACTGACTCAATTATGCACACAATTAGTTGTTTTTTTTTTTTTTTTTTTTTTTTTACCATTTACATCTGGGTGTTTATTGAAGTGGTTCAGGATCAGTAATTTTCTCAAGGGAGGCTATATCAGCTTTATATCCTTTGATATATGATGTGAATCGGCAACGTTAAACAATCACGTTCTTACTAGTGACATTTCCATCCGTTGAATGAGCATTGCTGTTTTGTATTAAACCTACCAATGTTGGTGGTATAATTTCCGTTGCATTCATAGAAAACGAATATAAATTAAATTATATAAACAACAAATCTGCCCGGGACAATGCAGCATCGTTTCAATTTCAATCTTAAACACTGGCTCTGCTGTAATAGCTATTTGACTATTTGCGACACGTTGAGGGGGGGAAATGAGCACTGGCGATTACATTTTCTTTAGATTTTTAAAAATCGTAAAACCAAACACCAATAAAGCAATTTCAATATAAATTGGTTACACCAGGTGAATATTGATCTAGTTACGTTGGAGAGAGAAAAACAACAGGTGGAGACAAATCATTTCAACAAATGCCATTTTTTTCATAATACAATAAGGTTCTTTCATGCCAATGATATCTGCAAACTGTCCATAGGCTGATTAACAACAAAGCGACCGAAGCAGATAAAACCGCGTCGGTTCTGTTTGATAACATGAGATTGTTTCTTAGCAGTCCGTTCCACTCCCCTCCAAGACACACTCGATTCGCCAACAGTACTGGCCAACTAGCAAGTCCGTCCGTCTGAAATATACCGAATATTCTCAATTAAGAGTAGTTCATAAATGTTGACTTCATAAAAGTCATTACGTACAAAAGAGCCTGATAGTGTGACATAGTATTTTAGGTATATTCAGATGAGTAGACTTTCAGAGGAAAGGAGACCAACAACCACAGGGGTGAGTTACATGGTTTCATGCAAATATATAATTCAGATAGATTATTTAATTTATTTTTAATGTTCTGGTCGAATCTGTAAGATTCATTTATAATTAACAACGAATGCATTTTTTATTCTGCTTCGTATTAATCACAACAAAGTTGATGCATTGATGATCGTTTTTATTCTCTTTTAGCTGTAGTATTCCTGCTGCATTGCATGTTTTTCTAAATAATGCTTTTCAAACTATGAGCTAATATATTCATATCCTTAAATACCTTTAAAACCTCCATCGATCGATGTACTATTGTTTAATTTAGAACAAAATACTATAATTTTACTACGTTTGATTATAAATAAGTAAAACACCTCTACAAAAGTAACAGGAAAACGGGTCAGTTTAGGAAATTTAGCATGTATTTAAAAATAAAAATAACATAAAGCAGAAAGCTAGTTATTTATTTGAACTGATAGATATATGTAAATGGCATAGCAATAACTGATGAAAATAAGAAAACATACTTTTTTTCGTACAACATTTTAAACTTGCATCCCATTTACACAGTTGAGCCGTGACTGGCACTAATACAATTAAATAAAAAATAACTACAAAACAAGCTTTGTTTGTGAAGTTTTATTCTTATTGGTTTCCTCCTATTGTCCTAAAAATTGAGAGTAAGGTGGATTGGTCTTCTGTGAGTCAGTGGTTCTGTCTGCATGTCTCCTGCCCTGTGATGGACTGCTGTCCCACAGAATGCACTGGTGACTCTGAATAGGATATTGCGGTTGTGGGAAATTAATTAATTATACTACAAATAGTTTTTTCCACACCATATAAAAATAAATCAAAACTCATCTAGATGGATGCAGATTGGTAATTTTAAGTTGTTTTAAGATGTTTTGGATGGAAGCATTACATTGCTTAATTAAATTCCTTTTTACATATATTATATTTTGCTTAAGTAATATTTTGGCATACTAGTAACAGTTACTGTGGCATAAAACGATCTATAAGTTTTAATTAATTTTGTCAGAGTATGTTGTTTGTGATACCGAAGCATTTCTGATTTAGTTGGTGGAGCTTCATGTGTTCTACGTACCAGAAAAAGAATGGAATTCTGATCTAAATAAAACCCCAATGGAGGCTATAGAGAGATTCATATCGGCAGGCTTTATTAGGTAAGCGTATGTTTTTATTTTAACTTTGCCTTGAAAGTGCCTTTAATGGATTCTTACTGTTGTTTGGTAAGAGAAACAGTGCCTTCCAAAAGTATTATGATCCCTAACCAATTCACTTTTCAACCAATTCATATTACTGATTTACAAACTACACTGAAATTTTATTCTGTTTGATATTTTATTTTAAAACACTCAAAATCAATTATACAGTGACATTAGTTTATGTTGGGGAATATTTATATGATAAATACATTTAAAAAAAGATAAATATGTTTCTTGCATAAGTATTCACCCCATGCTTTAATATATTAGATTGAGCCACACAATATAACCTTTTATAATTAAAGTTTTAATTTTAATATTACCATATAAGCTTGCTTAGATTTTGTTGTTTTTGTGCCCTCTAATGGTATAACCTCTCTTTACAGAGTGTGTCCTGACATCAGTCTAAAAACACTTAGAGAAGAACTTGGTATGCTTCTTGGGGTAGATTGGGCAATTGACAATTTTTCATTTCTGAAAAGTGTGGGGAGAAGTTTGGCTCTAGTAAGTACAGGACATTTTGTTACGAGGAACTGCTGTTAATTTTACTAGCTGTGACATCTTTACATTGAATACACAGTAGGCCTGAAAGCATTCCAACTAACACTGCAAAAAGCAGTTGGTTTAGGCATACAAATTAAAAGAAAATGCAAAAGATTCACAAGGTAATGTGCCTGTGAGTGATATATAATAATAAATAAACTATTTACATACTTTGGTGTGTTTAAAGTGCCCTGTTCATACATTTATACATATCTGTATGTGGTGGTGATAACATATAAAAATATGAGACAGGACTCGTTCCACGATTCGCATATTATAACATATTGTGTTAACATTTATAGTTTAAACATTTATAATTCCTAATCCTGGTGTGTGTGAGTGGTTTGTATGATTGCTTTTTCAGAAGTGGAAGATATTGGTACATTTGTTTGCATGGATATATTAGTTTAATCTCAGGAAAACTCCTGCAAATATAACCATAACCCTTATCTTTTACAAACTTAATTTGTTCAGGTCAAAGCCAAACAAGAAGGAGAACTGAAAGTAAAGGCTTTTGTACCACCATTTGTAAGTCAATTTTTAAATCAATTATAGAATCATATACAAACATATATTGTAAAAGTATGTTGTTATGGTCATTCTATCAATATAGATCTATCTGTAGTTATGATTGCAAGACCATCCAGAAACCATATAAAGGTGTTTTGTGGTTTGTGAAACTTATCATTACTATGTCACATACCTCACATACGTAATAGAACAGATTAAAATTTTTATAACAAGATACGTCAACTTTATTCTTAATATTTAGGCCCCTCAGCCAGAACTTTACCTGCTGCCCAGGGTGGACCACGACTGCAGTGCTTACTCACACACAATCTCAGCTGACAGACCAGGCTACCACATTATGAAATGTGATGTGCCTGCGTTAAAAAATGATGCTAGTACATTCCCACAAGTCAATCAAGTAACCGGCCTAGTCCGGCATCATACCCGTGCTCATTGTTTAGAGGATGATGAGCGCGTTGGCTCCAGCGAAGAGGAAGAAGAGGATTTTCAGTCCTCTCTGTATTCAGGAAGGCGTAAAGTTCTTTCACCTACAAAGAGTGTCCAGGAGTGGTTTCACTCAGACCTCACAGGTAAGTTAAGGTAATTAGGCATGTAACTGTTAAACTTTGTACATGTAGTTCCTGCTTTGTGTCATTACACGTTTTTCGTGTCTTCTGTAAATAAACCTTTAGCCAAAGAGAACAGATCAGACGTATCAGAAAAGTTAAATGTCCATTTTGTGGACCATAACCACAGTAGCAGTGATCACGAAGTATAACTAATACTGATATTTTATATAGGTTAACAACTATATTTGTCTTAAATACAGTAATGGCCTCTGTTGCAGATTCTTCAATTAAAAGAAAGACTGTTGAAAAGAAAAGCCTTCTTTCTCTGAGAAATCGCACCACTTATATGAGCCTTTCTGAGCCACAAAAGGATCAGGATCCGGGACTTCGTTATTCCCAGGACCGGTAGGTTGAATGAGAAGAAACCGAAGAGAAACCATATGTCTCAAAAAATTTTACATTCAAATGACAGTTGAGGTTTTGTATTTTCTTTTTTAGGAAATCTAAAGACTCAGAGCAACTGAAGTGCAACAGCAAGAAACCAAGTAATCAGGTAAAAAGTAAAGTAAATAAAATAATAATTGGTATTTGTTTTGTGTTTTATTTATATATATATCTATATCTTTTTTTTTTTTTTATCAAGCTGATTCATCTCCTTAGAGCTGATTTGAATGTTGAACATGCAGTCATCAGAAGACAGCCTTTAACAGCCTGCTTTAGGACTTCATGATTTTTGTTACTGCACTCCCCTTTTGTTATACCAATACCACATACCAGGAGCAGTTTGTTGTTCTTCCGGTGTGTTTTTTAATGAAGCCAACTTCCTCCACAAGGAAAGTTGTAAATGAGCAATTCCCTTTGAAAAGCCGTTTAAACTTTGTTGACTGAATTCCACTGCTGGTAGGTGGGCTGGGTTTAAAGGAATGTCTTAGTTAAATTTAAA
>JAOVYW010000832.1:3876-17043 GCA_025775045.1 Hiodon tergisus | reverse complement strand
AGAGGGTGGCAGGGTGTCATGCCTGCTCATATAAACGGGGTGTTGAAATCTGAAGCGCTATAGCGCTCACTTAAATGATTGATGATTAAATGATAATACAATGAGGTCTGCACATCAACCGTTGCATCCAGTTGTTTTAATCCTGTGATACAGAGAGGGCTTTGCCCTGCCAAAGATAGTTTTTCTGTAGTTTGGTGAACTAGTATCCCCTCACTAAGTTTGCCTAAAAAATTACCACCCAATATTCTCCAGCACTTCTGAACTTTAGCACTATTGAATTCAGTAAAATGTAATTTCTCGTTAGAATTTAAGGGAGCCACGAGTCAGATATTGTACAAAAAACAATGGCACACATTCAGCAGAATATCTTTACCATATCACTGTTTCTGTAGTAAAAATAATATGTGTGAAGTGCTGTGCTGTTTCACAGAATTAAAAAAAAAAGAATAAATTATTTGAAAGTAAAGCCATTAGAGGTTAGCCAGAGAAACATGAGTAAATAATTAGAACAAGAGTAATTGCATCGTAATTGTTTTTTATTTTATTATCAGCTTGTTGGTCCCATAAGGCTGTTCTCTCCATTGGGTTCAGAAATAGTTGTATTGTGTGCTGTCCAATTTATTATGAGGTAAAATAAAATGGTCCGCCATCCTCATTTGTCCCTGCCGCCCCAAATGTGAAATCCCGGTCATAGCCCTATTTAATTCCACTTGCAATGTACTATAAACGCCATAAACCTTTTGGAATAGCATGTTTGGCGAAACTGAGATGGAAAGCAATGAAACAAGTCATCCTTTGTTTAGTTTTTTTTTTTTGTCAGTTTCTCTTTCCGGGGCCGTCCGGGGCAGAGATAGGGAAGAGGCAACCGCTCACCCCTAATAACATAGGGCACGCACTCCACAAGGACATCTCACTCTGAATGCCGGATCAGGAAAGTGATAAATGTCTCCATAGAAAGCGAGAGAACATCACCGGCAGTATCAACCACTTCTGCCCCGACAGTCATCAAAGACCTTTAGCGCGGGCATTGAAAACAAATGGAGGGCTGTCACCAACAGGCCTGCGGATGGACTAGCCTTGTGCCATTTGACTGCAAACCATAACAAAGGGGGGAAAGCATATGAATGAAAAGAGGCCCTCACCGGCACCAAAGTGACATTTCGCTGAAGCGAAACCATCAGACAGCCAACATCGAGCAAAAAGCGAGGGGTTACTTTGCTTCATCAGTACCGGAGCAACATTAAAAAAACATCAAATGAAAAAACATCATATAAAAAAGGGTAATGTTCCACTCTGTCCTGTTAAGGTGTGCCTAACCTGGCTGTAAACTCTCAGCCCTTCAGATCAAAGCCATGCAGTCTGGCCACGGCTGCAGAGAAAAGGCTTCACGCACAGCGATTGGACCCCGGGTCCCAGCGCTAGTCACAGATTTTACGGAAAAAAGAATTATCTTCTCAGAAAGACCATGCGAAATCAGACATGCCCAACAGAAGATCTCAGCGAGGCCAGGCACCAGATGGAGAGCACCAAAGGGGGCAGTGTGTTCCCTCAGGGGTGACTGGAGACATAGTTAGGGACTGGCTGCTTTTACGTTATGTTAGATTAGGGGGGTTACCGGGTGGCAGATGCCACATTAATTTGGAAAGAAGGATATGACTCAATACTGTTTATGGCATTAATCAGCTACAACAGGCATACATCAGGAAAATGAACTGTCACCAAGCCTTGAACATAAACAACAGCACAAACTAAAAGAAAATTATTTTACAGGGAGTTTAGGCTAAAGCTTTTTCACTTTCATTCATTTTATTACAGTTTATTTAATAAGCCCAAATAATTTTAGCTGCGGCAGAGGGTGTTTCGGGTGTTCGCCACCCTGCAATTCGGCCATAACAACTGCGCTGCTGGCATCCGGGGCAGTGGACGCAGCTAACCTGCCACTTGCTTATCTCACTCGCTACGCTGCGCCGGCCTCAGGTTCCCCTCCGACTGACTATTCACAGCGCGACGAGCCGCAGCGGCGACCCAGCATGCCGTTCTGCTCCCAGGGTCCAGCTCCCAGCCCTGATTCCACACTCCCTCTCGCCCGCTATCCGGTCTGCTTGTCCGTGCAGCGGGTCACTCTCACACCAGGGGTGTTGGACAGAGCGCGTGGGGCGCGGCAGTCACGCTGCCCACTGTCTCCAACATGGCCGTTCTTTGGGAACGTGACGAATGACATCAGGTTCCGGTCTTTGAAATGAAGACACAAAAAAGCACATCTGCATGACACTTCCTGCACAAACAGTGGGACCAGCCCGGGTTCTCAGCCCAACTCCATACATACACCTCCGACACCCCAAATTCAAGCAATGGGGGTCGTTATGGGGTATTCCCATTCAGGTGGCCCCCTGCTTCAGTCTGGCTGAAGCCAAACACATCTCTCTCCATTAGTAGAGACTGCCCATCCACTCTCTCTAATGAGGCTTCATTGCCTCTTCTGGGAAATGATAGAGAGGTTCATTTCCATGATAATTTCTGACTAGTAAACTGTTGTTCACTGTTGAGGTTTTTATTCTTCTGACACTTACCGGAGCAGATTTTTATTTAAAATGCTGCCCAGCGGAATCCTGTGGTAGCCAACCATAGCTCAGTGCAGGGAAATTAATCTCATTGGAGGAACAAGATGGACGTGCAGTAATGTGCACTGCTTGTTTCCTCCAGCGGTATGGGGCCATGTGGGGGGTTCTTGTGGTGCTGCACTCACCTTGAATTAGAGATCCAGTCAATCATGTGCTTCAGATTTTCACATCTTCTTACGACAAGTCACATTACATAACTGCACACAATAATCCTCTCTTTCCCAGCGAGATGATTTGGAAAGCCATTTAAGGTGTTTGATTTAATCGTGGTGTTCTTGAACCCTCTCTTGAGTCCGTTTAGCAGCGTGTATGGGGGTGTTATCACCTTGCAAAATGGTAACATCTTGAGGGAACTACTTTTTCTCCTACCTCCTTCACCATAATTCTTCCATGCACCGGACCAAAGGACGCACACAAGGCGGCCCATGGTATAACAGATCCAACAGTTTGGGAACAGTGTGGGCTGAAGGCTTTCTCCAAACACAAACCTGTCCAGATGTAGGAAACCGAGGAAAAGACAACTCATCAGACCATATTAATGTCTTTCACTGCCAGTTCCAGTTGTGCTCATTACGCTGTATTATGCATTGCTGTACATTGGTCTTTACGGGCAGCTTCTGAATGGCAGACCTAATGAAACTATCAGCTTTGTGAAGCTCAAGAGCTACAGTTATTGTTAAAACTGGATCACTGCTGTGTAGATCCAGCTCCTTGTTCATTTTTGTGGTGGTTGTCTTGTGGTTTTGAGCAACCACTCTGTTGATTGTCCGCCTCTACCTGTCGCTGTTGATGCACCAGTAATTGGAGAAAAAACTATTCAACCTCTTTAAAAATCTGTCACATCCTCCATGTTGCTTTATTATATTGCTTTATATTGATTTAAAGTGGAAAAGGTTCTGGTAAGTAGCACTGACACTAAGAAGGCTCATTTGTTTCATGGTGAGTCATGTCTGTTTCCATTATTGTTTCTACCCCCCGGTGCGTCCTGTAAAGTGTGAAAGATCAAATTCTATAAAGGAATTTGAAAAGGACAGAGGGATGAGAATAACTCAACCACAATGCAAACGTTCTTAGATAGCTGTTGAGTGATCAGTGTGAACTTCATCGAACAGAATGGAACAAAGACCCCCCAATCACCTCTAATTTAGGGAGAATTAGAGCATTTGCTTGGCTCACTCTTGATTCCAGCTTTTCAAAGGCAGCGCTCAGGAAAAAAAAACATGGCTGATTGCAAAAAGCTCTTCTAAATAAGTATTTTATTAAAAATACGTAGAAAACCTCCCTCCCCCTTCCTATCTCTCTCAGCTCGGAGAGCAGGAGAACAGCTCTGCTTCAGTGAGAACTGCCTGACACTTGCTTTGCTTTGTCCAAGCCAACGGTCCAGAAGTCTGAAGCAACCCGAGCCCTTGTTGTAGATTCTGTTCATGCAGTTGATTTTTCCGCAAAGCCTTCGAGGCCTAAACATTTATCTAGAGCTAACGCAAAAGAAAAAAATGAGCGAAAGAGAAGAAAATAGTATAAATAATTTATATGATGATATAAGAAAACCCAAGGCTCATCCCCTCAGGTGAGTTTGAAATATCTTACCAGTAAGAAAGGTATCTGTTTGTTTTACAAGTACTGTATCTGCCTGGAAAGTGAAGGCAGACACACACACACACTGTACAAACACACACACACACACACACACACACACACACACACACTGTACAAACACACACACACACACCCACAGATGTGAGAGAGAGGTAAAGTTCTGTGGAGCACTTCTGTAGCTTTTTATTGCACTTGGAGATTTCACTCAACCTTTAGACAAGGCTGTCATGTCTGTTATAATTTATAAAGACAGTCTGTAGCCAAGCCCACAGGAACAAGTGCGATATGTTCTTCGCTCTGTTTACCGCAGAAAAACACCCCCCAGCCCACCAGCCACAACAACCCACGACTCACGAGACAGTTCAATGTTCTGAAGAACCCTAAGATAGTGTCACTTTGAAACCTCAAACAGACAATCTGTGTAATTAATTAAAAAGTCCCCGTGTGGGCATGTCTTACTCAATAGTCCCAGCAGAAGAGTAGAGAAAATCCATGACATCTAGATGAGGGCACATAATTAAAAGCAGAGTAGAATTGGATAACGGTCAGCCGAGAAAAAAAATTCTTAGCCAGAAGCAAAAGTTGAAGCAATCTTCATTCACAGCTAGAATCGTGAGGTCAAGCCGTCTTCATTCTCAGCTAGAAGCGTGAGGTCAAGCCGTCTTCATTCACAGCTAGAAGTGTGAGGTCAAGCCGTCTTCATTCACAGCCAGAGGCGTGAGGTCAAGCCACCGTAACTCACAGCTCAAGGGTCTACAGGTCAGTGGCACGGCAGCACACAGAAGCCAAAGAATGGCAGGCTGGAGCCCGTGGCCAGCAAGGCCTTGCTGCTGTGTCACGTCCACTGAGCGACAGCCAAGGAATCAAAACAGGACAATGGCATTGTATCGCACAGCATGTCTGAATGCACAGATGGAGAGCGAGGCAGATTGCAGACATGTAGGTGATGTTATCTCCTTCAGGCAATCCTGAAGTTGAGTCAGCTAGAAGAATAGGTACGGGGGTTAATTGTAAGCATGGATATAATTGAGGGGGGAAAAGTCTCCTTGCAGACCTTACCAGATGGCGATGTAGGTGTATTTACTTAAACCAGAAAAGGAAGATTTTTTTTAAATGAACTATTACATTTTTTAAATAGTTCTGAACCATAGTTTGGAGAAGGTTTATCCTAGATACAACATATCGGCTGGCAGCTGGGGAAAAATACCCACCAACAACACAATGGTTTTAAGAAATATTTCCTAACCTCTAGTCTTCTTGCAGACGTCTGAGATGCAAAACTGTAAGATGCAAAACTGAAAGAACCCAAACACCAAGAACAATCGCATCTTTGGGAAATGTAGAGTGGCTCGGAGGGTTTAGTACAGGAGGAGTTGTGGTTGTGGGTTGAAGCTGATTGTCACTTCTGGTATTTGTTATCAATAAACTAAAAACGACACAGAAGTCAAGTTTCTTTGCAGCAGTGAGAACACAGGTATCTCCCTCCACAGCCCCTCTCCACTCCACCTCCGTTCTCCTCCTCAGTAAATGAGAGCATGGGGCACCTTTCAAAGGTTGGCCAGTCATGAGCCGTGCGGTAATGTCACCGGGGGCGACAGCGCTCGTACACGGGTCCAATTAGCCTGCCGAGAGCCCAGGTAGAGCAGAAAGCCCAGTGGCTCAGTGAGCGGGTCAGGGAATACGCCTGACAGACAGTGTGTGTACCCTCCATCCTCTAAAAAAAGGGATGGATTTAACAAGCGCACTGGATGCCTGAAGATCAGGAATCAAAGTGTACAGAGCTGCTGAACGCGGTGCCCTCCTAGGCCCTACTTTGCACAGTTGTTTCACTGCAGGGGACAGGACAAACCATCCCCTTCAGGCGAGAACGCAGAGTCGTGGATTTCAGGTAATTGGTGGTCTAGTGTTCCATGTCAACAGGCCCTGAAAACCAGCATTGCAGAGGAACATTTAGAACGAAAGCCTATAAACCCTATATAATAAAGGTCGATAATTACTTGTTTTGCTTTATAAATGCCTTGAGAATTTTTTTCTCTGCCACAAAATTTGTGTCTTTCTATAGACATATTTATCCGTATGGCCAGATTTGACTGACTGGGACACATAGTACTTCTGTGTTAGCGTTAGCACATAATGTTTGTTTTGCCTCTTATTTGACCTACAAAAATGTATTCATCCCTCAGTTTAAAACTAATATGATTCACTGAGGCACCGAACCAGCAATGCCTGTTCTCTTTGCCCGAACGCAGGCAATAGGGTCTTTTGAGTTCAGGAGCTTGCCCCTGTAGGGATGCAATGAGCGTGCTCAGCCAGGGCTATTAATGGAAAGAAACGGTTTTGTCTTTCAGGTTCTCTGATCTTGGCAGATGGAGATGTGCACAGGCCTCCTGGTGGGGTGTTTCACCAGCCTGGGCTGTGACTTTAAATTAACTTTACAGACCGGTTGGTTCCAATGTGGCTGCATTTCATGTTCTGGGCTCATCTGACCCAGCCTGGTATGGGTGAACGCACAGGAAAGGGTAATGTAATAGATTCGGCCACTCTCAGCACTCATCTGTGCCTCTTCGGTTTGTTTTCGCCTGGTTCCACTAGTTATTCCTCCTCTATAGCCATGGCACCCACCACAGACCCGGGACAGGGTCACAGCCAATCACCGAGCCAGGGCCAAAGCCGATCACCGAGCCAGGGCCCCAGCCGATTACCGAGCCAGGGCCACATCCAATCCATACTCTCCCAACTGACCTAGCTGCATTCTTAAGTCTCGTCCTCTCTATCTGATACTCTTTTCTACCTGTTCCCCATCCTTGTTAGTTGATGATAACAACACTGGGGAGAACCTATCCACCAGAGAGAGAGAGAGAGAGAGACAGAGTAGGGTAAGATGCCTGACAAGCGCACTGGTCAATTAAGAACAAACTCTTTGAAACTGAAACATAGATACAAACTCAAATTTGGGTCCATCTCAATGTCGTGTCTCTCAGCATCCATAACACAAACTCAATCAAATCGAAACTCTCTAAACGCCTTGAGATGTTGGGTGGTAAACCTGGGTTTTCTTTTAAATTTAGGTTTTTGTTTCTATGACATTTTATCCGAATACTTCCTGGAAACACCTGACGTAGGCACTAACTTAACTGGATTATAAAACCTGTATAGCTAGTAACATATTGACTTAAACTTGGAAGCTGTTTTTTATTTGAAGGATACATTTTTGCCCTTTAAAATATGGCATATTTATAACGTAAAGAATTCTACTGCTCTCATCATCATAAGGCTAAACTGTCCAACTGAAACTTTCCATAGTCTCTGTGTGTCAATTGCACTGTGGAAAAACTGTCAAAGAATCTCGGCAATGAAAATGAGCAATTCTCTGAGTTAAGGAATGTCAGTGGGAGGAGAAAAGGTTAAGACTTTTCAATTGTTGAACATTTTTAATTATCCTTCAGTTTTCATCAGCCTTTGAACAAAACAGAGCCCTTTCGTTGCACTTAGTCAGAAAAGGCCAATAGATTTCTTTACTGATATGGTGCTTTTCTCCGGGCTGTTTTTGAATTTGACTTTAATTTGTATCGATCTCTCTTGAGGGCTTCAATTTTGCTGGTGTCAAAGGGGTGAGAAAGCACCACAATGTACAATGTTTTCCTTTCGCCCTGGAAATGAAAAGCAGATGGCACCTTTGTGCTCCAATATGCGGGCACCTAGTCGGAAGGACCTTGATTCACAGGGGCGAAATTGAAAAGGTTGTGGGTTCACATTATCTCGGACAATGACAGGGCTCGCCTTTCGCGCGACAGAGATTATAAGCACCGGTGAGATTGGCAGAAGGATTGGGAAGGGTCCCAAAAGGGAAAAAAAAAAAAAAACAACATTTGTTTTCCAAAGGCTGAAATACGATGAGACTGAACGAAAAGCATTCAGGGCTGACCTTGAGTTGATCTTCCAAAAGTGACTTGTATTTCTCTTTTGAGAGGGGAGAACGGAGGCCAGGCCAAACAAATCAATTGCCTGAGACAACCAGTCATTCACTGTCATGAAAATGGCTCGATATAACCGTGCACTCAACATTAATTATTTTTTTGTGTTGAGTTGGTAGCTGTAAACACAACTTTTGACCTCCAGCCCATCTCAGATCAATGTCTAAGGTATGACTGTCGTCTATGCAGGAAGGCAGCACCAAATAGCTCCCTCTCATTCAAAAGACAGCTACTTCCATTTTCCTCAGCTGTTAACGGTCTGATTGTGCTTACAAACATGAATTGTTATAACTGCTGTGGGTCTGATCTTGAGTTTATCAGTGTGTGTGAGTGCGTGTGTCTGAATGTTGTTCAGTCTGTGAGACCTGTCCCTACAAGACCCATCGATCATCTGACTCCACGTGTGAATAAAAACTGATAATGAATATGTATTTCACAGCATTTGTGCTTGTTCATACCCTTTAGCCATCCGCTGCACTCCTGATAAAAAGCAGAATGGAGCTTTCGGGATTGAAAAGGGGCTTAATACGTAACTCACAAACACATCCCCCGGCAAATGTCCTTGTCCGTTTCATGGAGAGAAAAAAAAAAATAAGGCAAAATATTTGTTACCCTGTGGGTTCACTTTCACTAATAATTCACTAAAATTTGGAGCGATACTGAAAGAGGATGTGTCGTCATTACATAGTTCAGAGGAGAGACAGAGGGGTTTACTTTTAATTTCTTAACTTCATTTTTTGAAGTGAGTTATTTGGATAACAATGATGTTGCCAGGTGCTTTCAGGCATTAATCCAGGGCTAATTGAGTGGTAGCGCAAAAACCAGCAGAGGATTGGACATCAGTTTGAGATCATATAATTCAAAATCAGTCAATTTATGCTATTCTGTGTCAACCTCCTCCACACATGCAGTAGGCTCAATATAAAAATTAAAAATAAAAACACTTTAAGCAGCTTGTTTTTAAAGCACAGAAATATAAGGAGAACGTGAATTTAAGGGAATCACTGAGGCTTTCAATCATTTCAGGCCATTACGTGGCATTCTCTCTGCACACGGAGGGCCACAGCCCATGTACCTGTCATATGTTTAAATGATTGCCCCTAGGGGCTGACAAAAGGACATACTATTCAAGGTTCCAGAAGCCCCCTACCTAACCCAGACAACCTGCAATAGGTGGGCTTCCAATCCCTGCCAACGGGCTCGTTTATTCTGGCCTGGTGAGGGGGGAGCATCTGTTAGCCGGATGGAAAGTAGGGAACCTGGGATTTTAGGCCTGACAGCAATTAAGTGCCTTTATCTATCAGGTAATCAGACTGCCCTTACATAAACATCATCTCCAGATGACCTCAGAAGAGGAAAAGGATGAGGTTCATATTGGCCAAGACCACATTTGATACAGTCCAAATATTTTCTCAGGTGACATCAGCCTGAAACTTATTTAATTAAGTTAAAATGCCCAAATCGAGTATAGCCTTGTGTCCACGTCCTGAACATTTTGGAATCCTCAGCATTTGAAAATCCTCAAAGCGAGTTACACAGGATATTCTTATTTTCATTATTTCTGATCGGTAATTCATTAGTAATTTATCGGAAACCAAAAAGCATATAAAAATCTGTACTAAACCAAAGCACGGAGCATAGGACAGTATCTAATATTTAAGGATACTTGCTTGTCATACCGTCATTCCATTAGACAGGATAAGCCAGTCAACAGAAAGAGTTATATTGCAAACAGGCAATGTCAAGATCAGTTTTGAATTGTGTGTCGGTTTGACAGATTATTCAATAACTAGCCAGTCATTTTCCTTCTTTTCCATTTGGCTTTTTTCAAGATTTTTTTACGTTCAGAGGTTTTATTTGATGCACTCATTTGAAGTCCAAAAGTCCAAATACAATCTGGACTCCATTAGGTGGATTACCAGTTGATCTCACCTGGGGTAAATAAGAAGCAAATTCAGCTCAAAGCCTGCAAACAACCCTAATGGCTGGAGGCAAAAAAGCTTTGGCCTCACAGAAACTCAGGGTGAAGTACCAGTGGGTAAAAGTGTGGCTGATGAAAGCTGTCTTTGAGTTGATTATAACAGTGATTATTTTGTGTACGTATACAGGAATGGGTGAGGAGTCCAGATTGTATTTGGACTTTTGGACTTCAATATATATATATATATATAAGAACATATATAAGAACATCATATTTAATTATTCCCAGGATCACTAAATCACCGAATACTGAGTGAGGTTTGGCTCAAAGCCTGTTCCAGGTGATTAATTTAAACCTTTATTGACAAAATCAAGCCTACTTTTTAATTGCTGGCCCCTTCTCTCTGTGTCAAAGTACCTCATTAAGTTATGTGCATTCGGAAACACATTAAATAGTATTACAAAAAAAAAAAAAAAACTTAGTTGTGCAAGATTTATTTGTGAATTAATAATATCTTTAAAATATGCATTTGTTTATAAAATGACTTTATGTACCTGACGGTAGAGATTATCCACCCAACGGCTGATACACAGAGGGGTTTCTGTTAATAAGATAGCTTTGGGGGTATTCCACAAATTTTGATGAGCAAGTTTGCTAACTTCACCGTTATCTGGTTAAGTTTTAAACCCAGCTTTAGCCAATCTGTTTCACAAAGCTTTCCTGAACGCTGGGTTACTTATAACTATTATTATTTTGGTTTTCTGATGAACTTCGCTGAATTAAGTTATCTTCTGCCATGGTTCCACTCTTGCCTTTGTTACTGTTCGGCTCTTAGCCATGATTTCATTATCTTATGTTTCAAGCATTTCAATTATTCATCTCTGCGCAACGGCAGCGTGCTGTCACTAACCACAGCGCGCCACAGCTATCTTTTTCAGGACTACTTGCACAAGGGCACGCTTACCTGGCTTGACCCCACCCAGTATTGAATCCTTATAACCTGTATTTGTTTAGCCCTCAAAGTCTATGTGTATAGAAACCAACCATCATTTTCCAGGATGCTGACTGCGGCCTGAGTCTTTTTCTTAATGCTCCACCTTCCTCCACCCCCCCCCCTCCCCCACCCCCTTTCCCCACAAAAATAACAATCTGGACAGCATCATATAAACAACAGCAGCATGTCATCTTTGGAGAGCGCGGTGAACGACAGCATTGGAGGGGACTGCCTCGAGACATGGTTTTCAGTTTAGGAATGGGTGCCTCTGTCATTTCCTGCTTTGTGTCACTTGGATATGAAATATTAAAGTCTGCATTCAGCACTGAGAGCGCAATCAGGGGAGGGAAAAAACATGCTTTGACAAATTTTCTAGGGTTTATTCATTTGATATTTATCTCCAGAGTGTTTCCTGATTCCTATATTAGCTCAAAATTGAGAAGCCATATTGTCTCATTTATCTGTTTAAGTAAATAAACAAAAATAAAGTTGATATCTGTATAGCGTAAACCTTGAATCGAATGTATTTAAACAATAACTTTGACAGACATTCCAAATTGTAAAGAGTGCCACTATTTAATAATGAGCGGTCATTGTCATCGAGACAGGGCACGGCAGCTAGGTGGGAATAGTCGCATAAAAATGGCAAAAATTCTCACCTGGTAAATGAAAATGTATTTTTCTCTTTGGGGAATTTAGCAATGCAAAAACTCCATTATGGATGTTTATTTCAGAGGATAATTTCTGAATTTGATATTAATGAACAGTGTTAATTAATGTATGTGGCATTGTCTAAATCATTTCAGCCTGCCAATGTGTGTTCGTGTCAGCAGGGAGTCTTTATTTATTTGTTTATTTATTTTTTAATTGTATTTTTTAAATGAGAAAGAGCCTATTTTCTGTTGATTAAGCACTTAGTGAATCAGCATAATGTTTGATTACTTATCGTGTTTGTTCGGAAATTTCAAAGGATCGTATTTCCTCATTACCGTTTTCCGGAGTTAATTTCTACAAGAAAAATGTGGTTTGTTGAGTCGTGAATATTTAATAACCATTCTAATATGACACACACTTAACATTTTGATTGAAAAATACATCTCAATAGAAAAGAGCTTCAGCGGAGTCTTTTTCAGCATCGCAAAAGATCTAGACAAAATCTGAAATCAAATTTCAAATGTTGGAGATCGCTCTGCGATTTTTCTTTTGACTCCATTCCAATCCCCTAGCCAACCTTAACCTGTGCCGCAGCAAAGCCTCACCAAAAGTTCACCCATCCTCGCCGGAAAACCATTTGAATAACTTTAATGAGCATATGAATCCATTACTGTCAGAAACACAGCCCTGGTCAGGTGAAGGGCTTAGCTTGGGTGGCTCTATTACGGTTAACAAGGACTTGGCTGTCTCCTGGAAAGGCCAAGGGCACCTGGGGGCAGGGGCAGATTGAACAGAGCTGAATATTAGAGACGTGTCACACTCCCAGCGATCTGCTAATTCTTCGAAAGGTCAGGGAGATATCAGCATTAATCTCCTTTCTTCACTTCCAAAATCTCTGTAACGCAGAGATGTGTCTGCGCTGGCAGGTTCAGGTACCCTCGGCAACCACTCCGGTCTCCATTAATTACTGGGCTGGTGAATCTTGATGAACAATGCCGCCACAATGTGATAATAGCCTGTTTATTTCAGACTCTCCGAGACCAAGAGTGTAGACTGCAAGAGTGTAGAAACTGTGGGTCAGCTTCCCTGGACCGTCAGCACATTTTGAGATTTCTCCCTTTATGGTATTTCTAAGGCAAAGATGCGATGGAAAACGCACATGCAAAAGTTTACAGTGAAATGTCAGTGGTGGGGCTGCAGAGTTGCCCTATCCCAAGCATTGCACTGGCATTGACACACTGTAATAAGGGGACTTTTTTTTACTGCCACTTGGATAATTTGCATGAGCATAGCTCTCTGCTCCCTTAAACCCGAATGGTGACCGTTTATTCAGAACTGCTTCAAGGTGTGGGCGAGAAGACGCTTCTCTTCATTAGGAAAAAACTACCACAAACGCTTCTCTTCATT
>JAOVYW010000831.1:36344-50228 GCA_025775045.1 Hiodon tergisus | reverse complement strand
TCCTTACAGAGGGATTGTCATGTCACCGGGGAGGGCACCCCTACACAGCACGGGTGGAATCCTTACAGAGGGATTGTCATGTCACCGGGGAGGGCACCCCTACACAGCACAGGGGGGAATCCTTACAGAGGGATTGTCATGTCACCGGGGAGGGCACCCCTACACAGCACGGGTGGAATCCTTACAGAGGGATTGTTATGTCACCGGGGAGGGCACCTCTACACAGTACGGGTGGAATCCTTACAGAGGGATTGTCATGTCACCGGGGAGGGCACCTCTACACAGTACGGGTGGAATCCTTACAGAGGGATTGTTTACTTTTTTTCCCCCAAACATCCCAGAGTCAAATTGTTTCTACAGAGATTAGAAGCATTTTACTGATGTTACTGAATACAGACATTCTCCTTCACGGATCAGAGTGAAAATGAATACAAAAACTTAATTGCAAACAAAAGACACACTTAACCATCCCTATAATTAAACCGATAAGTTATTTAGGGGGATGGGTGACTTTTTAGGGGGGTGGGTTACATTGTCTTCATACTGCAACACAGCCAGTCGATTCCACAATCCTCTCTGACTCTACAACACCAACATACAGTACCTTTGTCATGTGACTGGGGGATGTCGCCAGTTCTTTTTGCACGTTATGTTTTTAATTATCTAAATTAAACAAGGGTTTGTGCAGTCATAATTCATAAGCCCGGCATGTCTTTATTTTTTTTATTTTTTTCTGTGGAAAACAGAGTGTGTTGCTCTTTTCTGAGTTGTTTGTGTTACAAGTAAACTTATCAGAGCAAAAATTTAATATTTCTTCTGTAGAGTGGGGTTCTTTAACTGGACCGTTCTAAATCGGCACCAGTAATGTGCCAATGGTGGGGAAATTACTACATCAGGATCACTGGGTCACACCTCTACCATATAGTTTTAGTTAGTTTTTAGGGTATCCTTCAGTCCCTTCTTGGGGGGCCTTCTCCTCTCCGGGCCGAATCGGGCCGAACTTCATGGCTAGGATCCACTTCTTGCTGCATATTAGTCCATAGTTGTTGGATGTGATGGACAGTCTCATCCTAACAACCCTGGGTATGATAATCCATTCACTACCCCTATTGGGCCCATGAAGCAACCCTGCTGGGTAAAAATCACCTCAATGGTAGTGGGATAGAACTTGGTGTCACCCAGCTAGTGAGGTTTTTAAATACCTATGTCTCATCTCCATCATTGTTTTGACAAGGGTGTGGCAAAATTTACTGAATGCCGTATAGACTATTTCCCTGAGGTAAATGTGTAAAAGTAAATTAAGGAAATGAAAACAGATTTCAAAAGAGACAATATAGGTGTTCCCCTCACAAAGAACGGTGTACCAGTTGAGCGAGTCACACTTTCTAAATATATTGGTATTAAGATTGATGATAATTTAATAAGTTCAAGGTTGACCGCCACATCCTTCAGATGTTTTATGAACCTGTCTTCCAGAGTGTTCCGTCTTTTGGCCTGATCTGCATCTTCTGAAACATGTGCCAAGCTAAACTACAGTGCATGGTCAAAATAAATTATTCTACCCACCCCTCCGCTCTAAATTCTGACTGAGACCCTGCAGTCTGGCAAGAGGCTGAATCCAGGAATGCATCATTAAAAAGACCAGATACAGTAAGTAGTTTGTTGTCCCCACAGCAATCACGCCATGTAATGTGTAGGTCAGTACCTGACGGATGTGTTGGCCTTGCATTCTGCACTGAATGCACTTTGACTGCATTGTAACAATACTTTACCAGAATAAATGTTTGTTTATGTATGTTACACATTGTGTTTTATTATAGAGATCTTTTAGGAATATAATTCTGTGCACCTAGATGCTAGATGTATTTTCTATATTGTAGATCTGGTTAGGCATTGTTTACAGAAATATTTGTTTAATGTATGTGTTTTGCTGTCGATTGGTTTTCGAGTGCGACATAACTGACTGAATTTTCCACTTCTACAACAAAGTTGACCTTGACCTTGGTGCTGCAGTTGCTCTCAGTGTTGCTGTTGCCAGTATTTGCGGCTGTACTGGTTGTACCTGCAAAGCATAGAAAGTACCCAGATGTTTGAAGTCCTACATGGCCATGAAAAAAACAACATTTTGGAACATTCATTTTGGAAAAGAATAACAAGGAGTTATTGACAGCATGGCCTCCACAGAGCCCTGATGTCAACATCCTCAAGGCTATCTGGGATCACCTGAACAGACAGAAGCAAGCGAGACAGCCAAAGTCTGTGGAATAACTGTAGAAAGTTGAAGATGCGTGGAAAGTTCTCCAAGATGCTTGGAACAATCTACCTGCCGATGACTGAGAAGGCTCAACACGGAGAAGGGGAGACTGGGGAGGAACGGAAAAGGGAATGATCCCCCACCGTTACTGGAAAGGGCAGCTCTGCTGGAACGTGCTGCCTGGTGTAGGTTAAAGGCTTACCCATGGACGAATGGGAGGTTGAATTAAGGAAAAGGGAAGGGTTAGAGTAAGCTGTGAATGCATGGCAGTACAGGCAAAATAAAGCCTGTCAATCCGCCCGGCTAGCAGCTTGATAATGATGGGAATACGCGGAGATGAAACATTTAGACCGATCAAGTAATTACTTATGTGGCAGCGGCCTCTTATGGGATGTCCACACTGGGAGGTGAGAGGAGGCCTTCAAAGTGGCCCCCGATGTCGCACCTTTTCACTGATATGATTCAGCTGCTACTCATCACTCTGCAAACAGTATTAGTATAAATCTGCAGTTCACAAAATATGGCCTTCATCAAGGAAGTGCCAGATAAGGGGATTAATTATGTTTGAAGCATTATTCAAAGGGCATTTGGGTTAGAACTGGTCCAATCAACATTCAGGGATTTCCTTTTTGTTTTCTGCTCCAAAGGGGAATAATTAATGCTTGCCTTGGAAAAATCAATGTTTTGGGTCACTGGACTTAATCTTCAGAGGACAGCTTTGAATCCAGGAGGTGGAAGTTTGCTTAGTTAGACTTAAGGGCCCCTGTAAAAACTACAGGGTGTGAAAGTTTCACTGCTTCTCTGAGCTTGTGAGAAATACAGATCAGGAGAACATTTCTCACCATTAACATCATAGTTTGAAGTCTCTGCAGTCAAACCAAGCTTGGATGTAATTCATTAATGAATTCATAGGCAGAGTAAACCCAGAATGGGTGCCAGTTTACTGCAGACCATGGATATGGGGGAAGTTAAATTAAACCCAAAGCTACAAGTCTGACTCCCAGTAGGTATTCTATATGTCAGCAATTTGCAGCAGACAGACACTGCAATGAGATGTAATGCAATTATGTTTTAGTTAGCACATATCATATTTACATAGCATGCTTAAGGCTAAAATTGGCTAATATCGTTTCTAATGATTTTTAAAGCTTTGTGTAAACTCTCCGTTGTTGCCCAAGGCACCCACCCAGTGAATTAATTTACTTGGAAAGAATTCCTTTTTCATTTCTAAACATTTTATTTATTCAGAAATTCATAATCTGGGAGCAGTACAAAAAAAGTTCAACCTTCAACGTTGTGGCAGAAAAAAAAGTTGCCTTCATCATGACTATCTTCTACGAGTGGAAGCCTTTTTTTACGCAACACACCAAAATACGTTTGGTGTCCATTTGTGATAAACTAGTGGCAAACGGCAATCTCTTAAACCCCTGCCAAAATCATCCACGGACTGACAAGTTCAAAGCTTGTGGTGTTTGTTTGGGCCAAGTGCACTTCTAAACGCAGTGTATCGTATCAGCTTTAACCTTCCACCGTGGAGGTGGGGTGGGGATTCATATGAGAGCTGAAGCCCTTTTTTACGGTCCAAATCCACCAAAATGAAAATAACCATCCGCTGAATCTGTGAAACAGTTTGCCAAGTCAGCCAATCATCTTCCTCGACATCATTAAGAGGAGAATGGCTGTGGGGAAATGAGAGTGACAAGCCTCTGTTTCCCCCTGTATTTCAGTGTATTTATCAGAGAGCTTGTGCTTGTGCTTGTGATGAAAAATTAGCTGAGAAACACTGGAATTAGAGGGCACTCAATGTTTAATAATCTGAGAGACTCTTTGAATTAAAGGAATTTTGCAGCATCTTGTATGATTTCTGCAAGTTCCGTCTGGCAGGGATTAAAATGGACCCAACCCACCCCCGGGCAGGATGTATGCTAAAGTCATTATTTGTGTAGGAAAAATATATAGATTTAGAAGAAAAGTATAGGGTATTTGGAAAAAGGAATCCACAGTTAATCCTCATCAATTACTCTTAAAATAAATTTAAAAAGTGAAAAATTAGCATCTGGACCTCCCCTGGGATAGGTCTCAATGGAAGTACAGCAAAGTAACCATCACCTAATCTATCTTTTAGAATAGAGTTCTTTTATAAAGAATTTGGATCCTGCTGCTGGATCCTAATTGTTATCTGTGCAATAATCTATGCAATCTGGGTTTGGTGGATGCCAGGAAAATGCTACCTGAATGCATAGTGCCAACTGTTAAGTCTGGTGGAAGAGGAATAATGGTCTGGGGCTGATTTTCACGGTTCAGGTTAGGCCCCCTCATTCCAGTGAGGGAAAATCCTAAAGCTACAGCATCCAATGACATTCTAGATGACTCTGTGGTCCTAACTTTGGGGCAATAGTTTGGAGAAGGACCTTTACTTTTTCAATGCCGCTGTGCGGAAACTGAGGTCCATACAAAAATAACTGGAATTTTACTGGCCTGCACACAGCCTCGACCTTAACCCCATCGAGCACTTTTGGGATGAATTAGAAGGTCGACTGCAAGCCAAGCCTAATTACCCAACATCAGTGCCAAACCTCACCAGTGCTCTTGTGGTTGATTGGAAGCAAGTCCCCGCAGCAATGTTCCAATATTTGGTGTAAGCTGTTATAGTAGCAAAGGGAGGACCGACTTCATATTAGTGCCTGTGATTTTGGAAAGAGGCGTTTGACCAGCAGTTGTCTACATACTTTTGGCCATGTATTGTAACAGAGAAGAATGAACAGCTGTGTGGCAAACAAGCAGGCGATTCATTCTTAACTCTCCCATCATGGTTTTCAATTTTAACACATCTCACTGGTGTTTTAATACATCTCACTGTTTTTCATAAAGTAATAAAATAAGAAATAAAGCATGTTCACATTTTATTTTCCTGAACACGTGCATTGCATTTCCCTGCACACATCATTGCATTTCCCCGCAAACACACATTGAATCTCTCTGCACACGCGCACTGCATTTGCCTGCACACGTGCATTGCATTTCCCTGCAAACACCATTGCATTTCCCCGCAAACACACATTGAATCTCTCTGCACACGCGCACTGCATTTGCCTGCACACGTGCATTGCATTTCCCTGCAAACACACATTGAATCTCTCTGCACACGCGCACTGCATTTCCCTGCACACACGCATTACATTTCCCAGCACATGCACATTGCCAATAAATTGTTGTGGAATCTGTATGGAGTAAACGCATGTAATGCATCTGGGCTCATCACTGCATAAACTGCCTCCACACACAGAGGGGCTGAGGATGCCAGATTCGTCTCCTTCAATCCTCATTACCTTTGAGCCGCTGATCTCTTTTACACTCTGCGCACAAATGGTTCAGAGCTGATTGGAGGAGAGGACTATTCCTCCTAACCGCACTGCCAGTTCTCCCAGTCACAATCAACTTGAGATGGGTTTGGACCTGTAAATTAAATATTTTAATGAAATCCAGCTCACAGGGCTCAGTCTGCATTAAGGTGAGCGCTTTACCTACTAAGCCAATTTGGGGGCTCTATCACAAATGAAAGTACTTTTTCTTGGATTGAAGGCATCTGATTCTCTTGTATTGAAATTTTATTTGCAAATAAAAATATTATAATAATATAATTTTATTTTACTATCATAGAAAAATCCTTTGTTACAGTTCCTTTTATCACATTTCATGTTTGTCCCACAGCTATTAAATTTTTATACACACATTTGATGCACTGATCAAAGTACAGGTTGAATTTGTTTTCCCACCCCCCAAAATATATCACAGCACTATCTTAAATATCTGCGGCACAACAGGGAGCAGGTCGTGCCCTGGTCCTTTAAAACTTGCCGGTCTGACAACAGTGCCCGCCTGCTGATTGCCAATAGTCTGTGACAGTGAAACTGGCTAAAGGAAATGATGAATCAGTCACAGGATAAAAGACTGCCTCTTTGTATAGATACCTGAGGGGAGCTCATTTGAGCCAAAACAGAATTGTTGGACAGATCAGTGGTATTGATTTGTGCATGGACCTGTTTTGTATTTGAAATTGATTTTGTGCATGGACCGGTTTTGAATTAGACCCAGACTTTCACTTGGACCTGTTTTGTATGAGAACCTGACGTGTGCGTGGACCTGTTTTGTTTGAGAACCTGATTTGTGCTTGGATCTGTTTTGTATGAGAGCGTGATTTGTATGAGAGCGTGATTGGTGCTTGGACCTGTTTTGTATGAGAACCTGATATGTAAGAGAACCTTATTTGTACTTGGACCGGTTTTGAATGAGACCCAGATTTTCGCTTGGACCTGTTTTGTTTGCGATTCTGATTTGTGCTTGGACCCATTTTGTATGAGAACCCGATTTGTAGGAGACCCAGATTTTCACTTGGACCTGTTTTCTATGAGAACCTGTTTTCGATTAACATTTTTGCACATCACGACACACCCCACACCCAGGATTGTGTTACATTTCCTTAAAGCAAACCTATTATAATCCTCTTACTTCTGAGCCACAGCAGCTCTTCGCCAGCTGTAGTTTCACCGCTCATAACTTTGGGAATCAACTGTGAAAGTGCACACTGGTAACCACAGCACCCAAGTGCCTGCAGATCTCCATACGTATTATTTATTTACCGGTACCCATTTTCTTTTTGACACAGATAATCGAGCAGGAGCCTGGTAGCCTCAACAGCACCACCTACTGTCAACCTCAATGAAACCCGTTCTGGGGAAAAGTGGGACTAAGTTTTGTGCCTCTGATCAGCTTTTTCCTTGGTTTTCACTCATACATAATTATTGGGAACGTAATGATTAGGTATTTAAATTTCACTAGCTCTTACCCTCCATTTTTCACAGGTATCTAGTCACTCAAGTGACTACTGCTTGTAAAATGTTACGGAAAATAAAATACTTTTAAAAGAAAACAAAGTAAATATAGAAGTAAAAAGCATAAATGTTTGGAAAGTAATAACTTGTGGCCTGATTTCAAACAAGCACACTGCCCACCCGTGACAGGGAAAAGTGCCGTAACAAAACCTAGAGGCGTCACAAAGGTCAGCCGTTTATCATTAAGATTGATTCATCTCTCATATGAAAACACTTACTTTTGGGAGGACGTTGAGGTCTCTATTCAGGCCTTTTTGGGATATTTAAATAAATTTAGGTTACCTCTTTTCTTGCTTATGCCTCTCTCATCATTAGTATTCAGGTTCCTTCTACTGTGGATACCAACCCTAGCACTACGTGCTATCAGCCATGACTATATATAGCACAATTCTTAAGAAGAAAAACGGTGCCCTTGTTTACAGCAACTGCCTCAACAGAAGCGCCTGTCTGAAGGACCTCAGAGGAAATATAGAGAAAAGCATTTCATGTTGTCATTTCATGTTGTAAGTTATGGCTCCTAAAACATTTCTTGTTATTATTATTATTATTATCATCATTTCTTTTCAACTATGTTAAATTGCTGTTCCAACGTCTTCTGTCCGCCTGTGTTTTATAGTCCACGTGCACTGCTGATACATATAAAGTTCTCAGAATACACACCACACTAACCTTATTCTGGCACCAGGACCATGATGGCGATCTCATCAGAACATCAACAATGCTTTTAAACTAAGCTCCAGATTGCATCTTTAAATTGGATTTTGATTGACTGAATAAGTGTTGTCCTTGGTGTTTGCCACCTGACGTGTGGTTTCCTAACTCTCGGTACTCACGCATGGACGCTACTCTCTGCAAAGTCTGAGAGATGTCTGGAAGCCCCTATTGTAACCACAACTCACCTTATTTCTGATACATGATCTATTGTCTGATAGGTATCAGAAGGCAGTTGGCAGAGGTGACAAATAGTTTTAATCGCTAATAAAAAGGGCAAATGCAAAATGCATGTGAATTTTTTTTTTTTTTTTTAAGAGGTTAATAACGTATCATTTCTCATACTTTTTAACCGTATTCACATTGTGCAGGCAGTCCAAAGTTATAATTTCCCAAAGCATATGAAAGAGTTGATATTTAAAATGTTAGCCACTTGGGTAAACTATCAGCCATAATGAGCATAATTGTGCTCTCGTCTGTAGTGTTGTGTTAAAAAGTTGTGGAAGCATCAAGAGGCTGGATTTTAGTTCATTCCTCATACAGCCAAAGTCAGGGAAATAATAACACAATTACCGAATAATAACACAAACACTAACCCTTTGAATGAATACGCTTTGAATTATACCCCTCAGAATAACAGGGGTGGTTCCGTAGGCTACGGAGTGACACTTACAATGCACCTAGAACTGTGAGCAAAAGGGCAAATGTAATGGATGATTGTTAAAACTGTGGCCCTTTGTAAGGTAAGGTTTCACCTACTAGGTGCTAAACTGACGTCATCGAGTAACGGTGGAGATCCCTCATACACCTTTCATGATTAAAACCACTTTATTAGAGCAAAACAAAACGCTATGCTTTGTATAATCACTGCATTGACCAATTCCATTCACTACTAGAGAGAGACAGCATTGGATATAATGAGGATTCTTGAGCATGACTTTGCTGGATCTGTCTGCATGCCCTAATCCCTTCAGGAATGGCAGCTCTGGATATTAAATCTGCTTTTTGATGAAACCATAAGTCTTGGTATATTGACATTTTAGGTCAGTATTGACTATTTCATTTCATAGCATTGTATTTCTTGTCTGTTCTGAGATGCAGTTTTGAACTGAAAGAGAGTAGAGCTCACAACCAGACAAGGAGGTCTATACCAGAACATCTTAGACTCATCACAGAGGCTTTTCAGGTGTAGGCTAGTCACTTTAAAATGATGTAAAGTGTAAAAACTAAACTAAAATGAAAGTCCATGAAAATACTAAGATTTAGAGAGATCATAATGAGCTTGTTATCATCCACATTAAATCAGAAAAGATTTTGTGGTGATCCAAATGAATGTTTTAAATACAAACGGAAATATTTAAGCAGAAAAAACACTGGAAACATGGGTCATTGAGAATAAAATAAAAAATTGTTGTTTTTGCCTATAATCCCAGGTGTTATCTGGAGGCAATTCAAAAGAAGTCCGCAGAACTCTTCCTGTGAGTATTATATTAAAAGATCTTTATTTTAAACTATATCGATACAGAACATTAAAAACAGAGACAGATCACAAATATTTTGCCACAGACTGTTCTTAGTTCCCTTGTTCCCAGAATCAACAACAGACAATCCTGGTCACTGTTGTGTCATGCCAATGGCAGTCAGAATTTAGCATAAGTACCGTGAGTCCACCCTGGCCCCATCCTGATGGAATATGTCCCTGCATGGACCACCAGCAGGACCAACAACCCTGTGGAATGTTTCCCACACCCTGTAGAATACATGCCCCAAATAACTCAGGGTGTTCTGGACGCAACAGGGGTCTGAACAAAGAGGGGTGTACCTAATAAAATACACCAAGATGGTCTGAACTGGTACCAGAGGGGTATACCTAATTAACAGGCCACTGCATGTTAAAATCCTCTGTTTCCAGACTACCTTTATTCCAAACATATTCCTTGGAACATTTTGTTTGTTTTCTAACTAATCTGGTTAGATTGTGAGGGTGTAACAGGTTAGGACAAAAAAAAATCTGGTAAATATAGTATAAATATCTTAATCTGGAATCTGGATAATAATCTGATTTTAAATGCATGTGTCTACTTATGGATAGGCTAGCTAGGTTGTCATATTAAGATACAGCTATCCTGTTTAGCTCATGAACATTTATCATACCCATAAACCTAGTTCTGTAGTCTCAGATATTAGGAATATAAGGAAATCTAATCATATTTCAGGTCACTCAGATTTACCGGTCTATTACCCAATTTCTAAACAGAAATAATTCAGAGCATGCTTCAGCACCAAATTTAAAGCACTGGGCTCATTGTTAGAGGCTTATTTGACTGAACGTGTATATTATTTACTACAATATGAGAAAGGAAATTCTCCCCATCTTGTGAAATAAAAAGAAGTTGAAGCTCCTTGCAGAGGAGACCTGCGGCTCTTTCTGGTCCACGGTCCACGGTGCAGCGAAAACCACCTCCAGGCCCTAAAACAATCCATTAGGACCAGAGAGCACAATAGAGCATAACTGAAAGCCAGTAGACAGGAAAGCTGACCCAGTAGCCTGCTTTTCTATAAAGACATCACAACCACCCCATTGGACATCAAGCGCACAGCCATCCATCACAGTCTAGCCCTTATTTTCAGGGATTCAGGTTTTATTAGCCCTAGAGAGCCTCTCGCTTGGTAATACAAGGCTATGATGAAGTAATAAGTTCTACAGGCCCTAAAAGCAAATTTTGTTCAAGGCTGAGATTAAGCCACGGGAGTATCTCTGAAGTGCTGAAGAATGGAAATTTCACGTTCTCATCTGTATAATAAGATGAGAGCCGTGTTGAAGGTCGCGGTGTGTCACTCCTGTGCGGCGCTCTGGATAAGAGCGTCTGCTAAACGGCTGAAATGTAAACAGAAAGGAATGTGCCCAGCTACGTTACCATTATATGATCACTGGTGTTAAGCCGATGAATTGCTGGCACAAAACTCGAAATAGCAAGGACTCATAAGCATAATATATTTTATTTAAATGGCGGTATCGGTACTTTTGATGCAAACAAAAATATAATATATATTAAAGTAATAAGAACACCGAGTACTGGCGCAGTTTCTGGGTCTAGTTCCACCCGAGCTATTTTATCCTTGAGCAAAGTACTAACCCTGAATGGCTTCAGTTAATATCCAGCTGTGTGACTAGATGAATGCAGAGGTTGTAAACTGTGGAATTCCCTTTGCATAAAAGTGCCTGCTATCCAACTAAATTGCACTGCTTAACCAGTGTAATTCATTTGTAACATTAATATGCAGCACTACCTAAATTTTACTAAAATAAACCCAAAATTGGAAAGAGTATTTATGTCCTTGTGGTCATAGGGGTCCCAGGGTGGTGGTTTGCAACTTTGAGGGCTGGTTCTCATTGTTGTGTCCTGGAAACTCATGGCAAGGGGAGATTTAGCTGACAAAACTGTTCGACCTCAAAATAGTTTTAAATCAGGATGTGGTCAGGCTTGGGGTCTGGCCACCGAAAAGGGCTGCATTAGAACAGGAAACGGTGAAGAGCGCGGGCGTCACTAGGATCCGCGTTTTTGCTAATACTAAACAAACGCAAACGAGGAAATTTAGTTGAAAATATGCCGCGATAAATCGTGTTTAATACTATTTTAGCCTCCGCAAATGTAAATACAAAATGTCTCGTTATTTTTTCTTCTAAAATAATTGCAGGTTATTGACAAAAACTGACCTGAAGTAAGCGAACGTACCCTATCAATAACGCTCTTACCGCTTTTAATTTAGTCCCGTATATTTATCTACATAGTACGTTTTCCGTACCGCTACCTAGTTCAACGCATCGAAACGTCGATTTATAAAACGACGGTTAATAAAACGGAATATCTTGTGAGTTATACGAGTGGGTAGAAGTAGAATATTCTTTAATGTCAAGTAAAACCGTACTACCTACCCTAACTAGCTAGCTTCATAATTTGAAGATATCTAACGTAAACTTGGAAATCGATAGATTTCG
Organism: Hiodon tergisus; assembly: GCA_025775045.1. Classification (NCBI taxonomy): domain Eukaryota; kingdom Metazoa; phylum Chordata; class Actinopteri; order Hiodontiformes; family Hiodontidae; genus Hiodon; species Hiodon tergisus. Next base: position 38,371 of record JAOVYW010000831.1, on the reverse strand, counting down.
AGTCTCAAATATACGCCAGAATTTATACTATTCGGATGGAGGGTAATTAGGGAAAACTAACCAATCATGCCTGGATTAAAAGGAATGTAAAATTTTCACGCTGCTAATAAGCCTCCCTCGGTGTGGAGAAAATTAAAAATTTTATAGCCCACCGCTATGGACTATTTCGAAGGACTATTGTAAATTAATGATTAGTGATTCGTTTTCCATAAAAAGATAATGTTTACGGTGCAAAAGAAAAAAAAGATTATCGACGTTAACGGTGGAGAGAGAGAAAAAAAGTCGTTTCTATAATGCAGAGGTCTGTTATAAGTTTTTTTTTATTTTATTAAGCATAATAAAACACTTAGCTCGAACAAAAATATTCTTTCGAATCTCTTCAACAAAACTAAATTAATGAGAAACCCTCCTTGCTCCTCTTCATGCTTTTTAAATGTCACCTGACCAATAGGTGGTTAATTGGTCGTGTCAGTCAGCCCTGTGGCCTCATGGGGAATACATACATATTGGTTATATACTTTGTGCAATGACAATAAAGTTAAATCTGAATCATATAATATAACAAAATAAATTATTGTATTGTGTGAGTGCGTGTGGGTGTGAGTGTGTGTGTTTGAGTGTGAATGTGGGGGTGTGTGCGCGAGGGTGTTTTTGTCGATGTGTGTTTGTGTGTATCTCCTGCCCTGCGATGGACTGGAGCCCCTGTCCTGGGTGTACCCTGCCTCAAGCTCGTGTTAGGTTCTGGTGCTTCTGAACTGGATGAGGAGTTATGGAAAATGAATGGATGAATTAGGGCTAGCACTTGATTGCTATACCAACAATGTGTTCAGTGCTAAATTTACTCTCTTACTCTCATTACCCTTTAACTATGTTCATGAAACCACACGTCCCTGATCGAGCACCAGGTGGAAACTAGTCTTAGTGAAAACAGATATCCGAGGCGGAACTGAAAGAATCTGGCTGGGAAAACGAGAAGCCAAGGCAGAGATTGACCACAGTGTAGGCCTTGGCTTGATCAAGAGGGGGAAAGAAATTAAGTTTATTGTAAGATCTTCAGGTCGATGCCAACATGCGCAGACAAGTGAGTGTGTGGCAATAGTTAGGTAGGCCTGTCAGAATGGTGTCTCGATGAGCCTGTGAACGAGCAGACTCTACATTCCCAGTGGGTATTTGCACATCCATTATAATTCACAATAAGTGTTTTTTACTCATTTTACAGGCGTCCTAGGGAAACTTTGGTTTTCCTTAGCTGCTGCACCGCTTCCATGTGTGAGATAACAAAACTTGAAAAGGGGGAATTGACAGGAAACTGGCAGCCAGAATGGAGGGGGGGGCAGGGAATGTAGAGTTTTGGGCAGTTTAACTTGCAAAAACAGGTAATTAATGCTGAATGTTTTGTTCATATTTTTGTAAATAGTTTTCTGGTGTCTCTTTTGTTTTTTTGTTTTTATCTTCATAATTAGAGTTCACCCTGGGTGATTTATTGTTGCTGGGTCTGCCTCCTACTGTGTTCCAAGTTTTGACCACTTGCTTACAGAGCCAAAAGGTTTCGTAATTGTAACTCACAATCCATAGTCACTATTGTTGGTTAATTCTAAATGAACAGTGCCATAATGCTAACGCTGGATTTCCTCTGCTACCCTGTTACTCCTCGTCTAACTGTTACAGCTGATAGCCCTGACAATCAGCCCTCTTACTCCACATCTTACCGTTACAGCTGATAGCCCTGACAATCAGCCCTCTTACTCCTCAGCTTACTGTTACAGCTGATAGCCCTGACACTGCTGCCCTGTTACTCCTCAGCTAACCGTTACAGCTGATAGCCCTGACAATCGGCCCTGTTACTCCTCAGCTTACTGTTACAGCTGATAGCCCTGACACTGCTGCCCTGTTACTCCTCAGCTAACCGTTACAGCTGATAGCCCTGACAATCGGCCCTGTTACTCCTCGGCTAACTGTTACAGCTGATAGCCCTGACACTGCTGCCCTGTTACTCCTCAGCTAACCGTTACAGCTGATAGCCCTGA
>JAOVYW010000831.1:0-13736 GCA_025775045.1 Hiodon tergisus | reverse complement strand
GGTGTGGTATTTGCAGTTACTGACTGGTAAACCCTGAGGACAGTGAGACAAACTGGTGTGATTTATAATAGCATTGATACGTGAAAGAGAGGTCCATCTTATCCACAACGCTATTTATTTCAGTATTAGTCATTATCTAATTCTGCTAGGTGCTACAGTTAAATCAAATCACTGATTATCATCATTTGTCCAAAACTTCCATTTGACCGAAGGTTTGCAGACTAGACTGTGTGTCATGTGGTTAAGGTGCAGTTTTAGTAACAAAGTGATTTGTGGCGCTTGCTTTACGCATAGATTGGGCAGTCTGTGCGGTTGCTTAGGAAACCGGCTTGCATCATTAGATTTGTGACAATGCACTGTGCAGCACATACATTTGGTTTGCACTGCAGCAGTAAGACAGGAGAGGGTGTGTCTTATCATCATTATTGGCCATGCCGTGTCTTATTGCCTTTATACAACGGATTCATTTCATTTCTCTATTTAGACTATGGGAAATACAAGACACGATATTTAACATAAAGTTTTAATTACTACATTAAACGTGCTGTGCAGCCCCTTATAATGGTTAGTATACTGTAACCATCGAAACGTTCTAAAATTAAATGTAACGAACTGCGCGATATTAATATTCAGTGATTAGGAGGCCGTGCTGGAACACAGACTGACCAGCAGAAATGTAGGACCGGAACTTTACGTTTTATCAGCTCTGTTACATTACGGCTTTGGCACGGCTCTGTATTTACTGCGTACTTGCAGAACCCTTTGGCACAACATGAAAGGTCATTTTTACAGTTGTCTGAATGCTTTATATTATGCAGATGTTGCCGGGTCAAGAAGCTTAATGAATTCCCCCTGTGAAACAGTATCTGGAGAAAGAAAGCAGGACAGCTGTCCCTCGCACTGGAGAACTTTTGCCATGTTTCCTCAGGCAGGAGGCACTCCCTCCAGAGAGACCAAGCAGGGTGTTCAAGGAAGAGCGTTTACGCACCATGAAATTGTGAGTAATACCGCATTATTCACCAGCAAACGGACGTAATCTTTCAAACAAGGCGGTAATATCCTCACACATGATGATGAAGCTGCAGACCTGGAGAACATAATGAGCTGTTGGGCATCTGCTCCTGTGTCCTGCAGACCCGGCATAGCGCAGGCCGCGCTGTGCAAATTGACACATTACGTTTTAATCAGTGTGCTGAAATGCTATGTTAAACCAGTCTCATGGAACACCTGCTACAATTTAGAAAACAAATTGTCTTCAGACATGTCGCAGCTAATACCAGCTTGCAATGGAAACGATTAAAACCGTCTGAGAGGATTTCTTACACTTGAGACAAGTTGGGGGGGGGGGGCGCAGACAAAGTGGACTGGAACCACTTCCCTGGGCTCACCTGCAGTCCTGCACTGGCGCTGGTCCTGGTTCTGGTGCTGGTTCCGGCACTGGGAGTGAGTCTGACTTCTGCGCGCCAGTGCTCTTGACTCTGAGCGTCCTCTGCTTGGACCACCAAAAGCACGGTCCGTGCAGCGGGGACAGGGAAACTTCTGGCGGCATAAACCACTCCATCACCCTCCACCCGAAAGTCTGCCGGGTCACTGCTCTCAAACCGCAGTCGTCCGTTTCTGCCACAGTCGACAAATTCCACTGCCGGAAAAGAAAAAGGAGAATGTCAAAATGGGATTTATTCCATGTAGGCACGGGCTGTAGAGAGCGTGTTTTGGAAAGGCACCTTACAGAGTACTGAGGCTGTGGTTCCGTTTGCAAAATTGTACAGCTAGTAAATGCCTCATGCATAATGCGTGTAGAAATATCCCGAAGTGTGGTGTGAAGAATAACGAGATACGTAACACAATGAAGAGCCCTGAAGGAAACTTAGCTAATCACACCGTGGGAGAGATCAAATACAAAATGCTGTCCGTTACTGATTTTGTTAAGCTTATATATATGTGAACACACACACACACATATATATATGGCAGTGTTTATCTACATTGTTAAAACATCAGATGTTGCCTGTCCCAGTGTGTCCCGAGATTGATTGTATTTACTTCATCCCCCACACAGTGAGGTTGGAAATGAGAGCACAGAGATGTTTATTTCATTACTGCTGAAAGGGCTGTCTGTGGTAGGACGCTTGGTCATAGATGTCCATGAAAAAGATTTAATTACGTCTTCACCAGAAATCGGTTCATTCACAGCCCGAAGTTTACCGACTGCGCCCGCATGTTTGACATGTCACCACACAAATTTGGTGAGATTCGGACAGAGATCAGAAGGACTGATTTTTAATAGATCAACGACTATTCAGTACATGTGAGTACAACGCCTTCTCAATTGCTCAGCAGTTGGGCATTGTTTCACAACAAAGGTGGTGCAGGTGGTGCTCCTGGTTTTCGGACCTTTAAGAGTCCCGTTCAGAACTGACCATCGACCACGCCTGAGAGCTAAGCTAGGTTAAACCAGAAAATCGGTTTACCCTCTAAGGATCTGAAAATACCAGGCTGGGGCACTCACTATGTTGGAGAAACAGTAGTAATGTTTCAGTTGAAAGCTAATCAATAATGTCTGGGACATACCAGATGTATCCCGTTCATGAAACATAGTTTTAAAAAAAAACAATGAAAAGTACAATGATAAAAAACGACAGAGATGTGCAGTGAGATGTGTGATACAGTGAGATGTGTGATACAGTGATATGTACGACACAGTGATATGTACAACACAGTGATATGTACAACACAGCGAGATGTACTAATTGGAGTGTTTGCGGTCTTGGTGGGACTTCTAACGGACATAACCCCAGCTGAACAGTATGGCTACTTTTTATACTCAATGCAAACCCAAAACTAGGTCTTAAAGTGAGACATTAAAGACATTAAAGACATTAAAGGTGTAAAATATTCACTTATCACATGGGTGCAGAAATCCCTTGCAAGGCTGTGCCTGGTCTTATTACAAACCTCTCTTCTACAGAAACAATGGCTGAGCATAAAACACAGCACAAAACCAATCATCCAGCTATTCTACCCAAAATGGAACATACGTCTATACAGTGTAGACCAAAACCAATCATCCAGCTATGCTACCCAAAATGGAATAAATATTTTATCTGGATAAGATCAAATCTTTCTTCTGACGATGGAGCTCAGAAGACTGACCGCTTGGTAAGGGTTGGTACCACCATCTAAATGCTCATCAAGTTCATCACAACATTTTGGAAAGGAGGTTTTTGATTTATTATTGATAAGATATTATTGATACTAGATTATTTTACTTACATGCAGAAGATTTTCCACAGTAAGTAACTCCCAGATTCTGACCTCATTCTTTTCAACTAAAGTGCCTTTGTTGCATTTGACTGGGGCTCTACTCGTTATCCACATAAATAAAGGGAATAGTATAATATAGTGCCTGTTAACTTTCAGGAATGCATCACTCAACGAGGTCTGGATGGCTCAGATGTGATGAATTCCACATTATCATAATATTAGAGCATAATACAATCCCTAACATGACTGTAATCCACAGCTAACACTTTCTGCCCACCAATATGTACAGTTCAACGGCTAGGCTGGTCAATCAGCACAGGTCAGAAAAGAAACCGATTGCCTTGTCCAACAGTTTAGCAAAGTGGGATAATGGGCTATATTCTATATTTAATCCTTCGGAGTTGCAAGAAAAGAACTACATTATTCATTCAGGCTCTGAGCAAGAGGAGATAAAGAGTTTCCGTGGGGTTGGGGTCTAATCACATTTTCTACACAAAATGAATGTGCAAACTGCAGAACTGCGCTACAACTGCCCTCATTGTCTGCACATTACAATGACTGATGCATTCATGCTAACGGAGCAGTCATGCTAACGGAACAGTCATGCTAATGGAATACTGCAGTGTAGCGTACTGCAGAGGATCTGTGATTGAGGCTAACAGGGGGCTAATACCAAAAACATTCTCATTTCTTACAATCAAAGATATAACATATGGTTTTTAATGAATGCACTTTATTTTTCACTGTGCGAGTAGGGTTTTGGAAGAGCCCAGGAAGAGCTGTAATTCCCACCACACATCATGATTAGCCCCAGAGCCGGCTGGTTTAATGATCATTTACGTGCCCATCCGCAGCAGTGGCTGAACGCAACCCAGCATTGTTATAAGGTGAAATTTAATTACAGACAGCATGGCATTGCCTCTTATCCCTCCCCAATTATCCCAGTGGTAGCCTCTCTGACGGTTGCTATGCTTTAGAATATAGCGCAGCTCGTTTCCCAGGTCTGAAAAGGCCCTAAGCCTGTGTTCTCTGTGGCCAGGCTCGCTGGCGTCACCAGAAGAATGCACATTTACAGGAGTGGACTACCCCAGGGGTGCTCCAACAGCTAGTTACCTGGCCTGGCACTTACCGCACAGATTTCTTCCCGGCAGAGCCAAGTCCCCTAATGATGACCGCTCACACTGTGTTAATCTCACACTGACGTTCACCCGGAATGCAGACACAAGAACACGAACAGTCAAAACTCAACATGTAACTTAATGGAAGCCCACTAATGGGGAAGGGGGAAAAAATATTTTTCTCTCCAAACAGTTTTCTTAATTCTCCTTTGTTTCCAGAACTACGCTACGTTAGACATGTCGTAACACAAACAATGATAAAGGTCTTTAGTTTGGACAGCGATGCAAAACAGGAATACAGCCCATCAGCAGAAACACAGATTTAAATTACTTCCGATTCAATGATCACATTCACAGCTAAAACCCTGCTGCTAACAAATACAAAACCCTGCTAGTCTCTCAAGTGCCCTTTGTCTCTCAGCGTCACATGACCACGCTAAGTCAGGCAAAAACGTTGAGGCAGAAGAAGGGAAAAACCACATCACCAACAGAACACGCAGAGAGGGACTTCTCTTTCTAAAACTCAAAACTCCAGCTACCTTGTTGGTGAACATTAACTGTCGAACATGAAAATGTTGAGTAATTTCCTTTAGCCTTAAAAGATACAGCCATATATTGCAACAAACCATACTAAAACAAATAATCTTTATTTCTTACTACCATAAATGCACAAAGGCAAATTATGTCGTCAATGACAAGTAAATTTAGTATATCAATTGGTGATGCTATACAACATATATTATACATAAATTAATATGTTATAAAATAAAATATTTAAGTATTTAATATGGGGAGATCCCTCTCAGTATTTATTTTAGGGAATTGTGAGATTCACGCAGCCCATACCTCACATGACTTACTAAACCCTCACGTGTCTGTGATGACATCACCTACCATCTAGCAGATCGTTCTGTGCAAACTCTCACATATTAATGCCTGCAAAAAGACTTCAGACTGGAGTGACAGAACTTGCATTACTTTTTAATCGGCAAGCACTTGAACCTGTAAAACATTTCCATGGTGAGAAAGACTTTTCCACCAAGGATGATATCTTTGTCTTATTTATCATTCTGCTACCAGCTTTCAGACTGCAGAAGGGAAGGGAACGGAGGGAAACTGCTCACAGCTCTGTTTTTAATTTATTTTTCATACTGGGTTTGAGATCAGTGCCTGTTACTGAGCTTGCGTTCAATGGCGGAACTCGGGTCCCTCGCTAAGTCCGCCGCCGTTTGCTGTAAAACCGAAACCTGGAAGGACATTAATTACACACCTACTGCAGTGGCAGACCAAGGAGAAAACAAATAAACTCAGCTCACCTTGTTTGTCTATCTGGCCATTCATTATAAACAAGACAATGCGACAACTGTATTTTAAAAATAAAGCAAAAGGTTACTTGTCCAGTCATTTTAATTAATGTACTCCATATAGAATTCTTAAGAGCCTTTTGAAATGTGACTTCTGAGCCTGAAATGAAGAGGCTAATAGCTGCTAAAACAATGTAAACTGCAACAGGTGATGAGTGGATTTTGGCAGACGTAATAATTTGAGAGCTTATATAAAACACCAATTCCAGCTCATAGACAGGTTCAGTCAATAATTAGATTTTTTTCTTAATTAGAATTTTTCCATTTCTCTATTAATATCTCAAAAAGACCCACGCTGAACTTGCTTGAGATTCAGGGCAAGATGAAGAGTTTAAATTAGGGCTGAAACGATTACTCGAGTAACTCGAAGAATGCGATTACAAAAAACGATCGAGGCAAAATCTTTGCATCGAAGCTTGGTTTAATTACCATCACTAGCATTATGGCAAGGTTAACCGTTTTCACATGGACGGTTATTACTGACGCACTGTATTCAGAATTCAGGTGAAGCGATGGATAAAAGCGAAGAGACAGGCAAGAGGAAACGACAGAAAAAAGCTAGTTTGTGACCACTGTAACGGTTTTCAGCGAATGCTTATGCACTTTTGCGCTAGTGCATAATTTTTCCAGTCCCTTTAAGCCTGTTAGCTTGCTGCGTTTCTCCGTTCCGTTCTCTTTTCATAGCATTTGTCTACTAAAATAAACTTTTATCTATTTTTCAAATGCAATCATCAGCGTTCACACGCTTGTTTTCAGTCTTTCTAAATTAAATTTATTTATATATCCTTTAATTATTATTCAGAATTAAATGAATGATATATTTTTGATGTTTTTGGTTTATATCTTCACATCTGAACAACATGTCAGTGTTTTTATTTTTTATATTAATCATGGTTGTCAACTTGCCATCAGCAATTATCATTAAAAAACATAACCTTTTTGCCTCTCAAATCTTCAACATTACAAAGAACAGGAAGTAGTAGAATTGCGATTTTCATTTCTGAAAAAGGAACAAATTGTTAGTGATGACAGTCCTCCTTACAGCAGGGGTAAACCCACATGGTAGAGTTGGGGGTAAGGCCTACTTATAGTGAGGTTGCAGCAAGGATATTTCAACAAATTCTGCTGTTTAATATCTTATTACAAACATGTTTGTGTCCCAATTTCATAATGCAAAGTTTATATGAGAACAACGCAATATTTTGATTTGCTTATTTATATTTTGGATATTTTAAGAAGTTTTACTGTTTAAAAAGTAGACAAACAAAATTTGAGGATGATTTTTTAATATATTATATGAGGATTATATATTTTTTATACAATTCAATTTGTGGCTTTGTTTTTGATTATTTATATTTTGGATATTTAAAGTTTTGCTGCTTAAAACTGTAGACAAACGTTTGTGTTTTATTTAAGGTTTAAAATCTATCAAAATTAAAGACTTTATTATTAAAACTTAATATGTGGCTTTTGCACTTTTTAAATTACACTTTTACACATAAATCCCCTGATTTAGGATTTTATTTAGTTAAAGTGAACAAAAAATGTAACTGAAAAATAGTTTAGCTTTTTAAGCTTATTAATCGGAAAAAGTAATCGTCGGGGCACACACGTCAACGTACTGAAGGGCACGCACCCCTTCGCACTGAAGGGCACGCACACCAACGCACTGACAGGCACGCCTTCTTACTTACGTGCGGGCCTGGCTCGCAAAGGGCCGGATGAACTGCTAAATCAGTGCCGCGGAGAGGATCGCGCCTTCTGATCAGCCTGTGAACTCACAGTTCCTGCCATCACCATTCCATTCCCATTACCCTTGGTTAATTAGTGAGGCTGTACAGAGCTGACTCTGGCTGGCCCCATAAAGCCTTGCATTGTCGACTTTGCAACAATGACTCCCCTCAATGAAATGAATCATCCGGAGATCAGTTGTGGCTTTTACCCAGTCAGGCTACAGGAACTGCTGTCTTTAAGAGCTTTCCTGTCTCTATGCAGATCCACTTACTCCACTTTTTGTCAGATTTGAGGCTCTAGATAAACAGAACGGGCCCGGGTTTCTGTTGCTCCCTCGGTGCAAACGCAGACCCCAATGTGTCAACAACAACTACAGAAATCAAATTTACTTAATTGGAGAAAGAACGCTGAGTGCTAGAACAAAAATATAATTGTTTAAAAAAACACTTAAATATCCACCATAAACAGAATCCCTCACTCCATATATTACGTTGAAATCATTTAGCAAAAGCATACAAATGGCCATTCACTGAGTAGCCATGACCAATGACAGGCCAGTGCTGGACTGGATCACTGTCACAGGGTTACAACCCTAGACGGCACAGAGCTACACTTTGCCCTGTTTTCACGGCGTTTCCCGCCGGGAAGGAAATCTGCCGAAAATACGTTGAAAAAATGCAATCTACAATCCACCATATTCTGCATACACTGTGAAATACAGACATTTCTCAGAGGACACCATCAGAAATGTATAGCATCTCTAAAGCAAGGTAACAGGAGTATAGCAACAGGTCAGCCTTTATGTGGGCAATAAAACCGGCTTCCTGGGGTTTTAAAGCTGCGGCAGTCTCAGGCACCAGATCAAAGCTTTAAAAAAACCTGACTGCATGGCTCTAACAGCAGTCCCTTAGACCCTTCAGAAAGGTCATCTTCTTTTAATTGCATTTGGCCTGTTTGGCTCTTTAATGGCAGACATTTCTCATCCTGTCCAATCGGCCTTTTCCTCCACTGAGAGCAGATGAAATTCCAATCTCTGTACTGTTAAAAGCCTCAAGGGGCAAGAGCCGAAATATCTCTTAAAAAGTAATTCCTGAATAATAAGCCTTTTTTTTTGCTGAAATCCATCTCACCTCGCTGGCTGTACATAAGAAAGCCTTCCACTTGAGTATATGGTGCATTCACTTCATAATGTGATGTGGGGGGAAGCCACGTGTAGCTAGCAGCAACATTACTCCCAATGTGACACTTACCTTGGAGGCATCTAGCCCAGCGAAGCCGCCCAGTATGAAGCCCATAAAGTAAGAATTAGATTAGTAACTATACCCTACTTCAGGTCTAACTCACGACAGATGGACAAGATACAGCCTCAATCCGATCCACTAAACCGGCCCAGTGGAGGAACTGTCAATGACCTTACATTACATGAACGAAGAACAACTAACATACATTTTTCCCAAATACTATCAGTGTTATAAACTGCTGAAAATGCTGATTTAAATTAAAATTAAAAGTAATTTCAAAAACAAAGTATTCACCAAATTTGTTTAAGTCACTTCAAAGCTGTGCTGATCCAAGCACACTGTTTTACAGCAGCGTTCTTTGTATTCGAACTGGTAAACATCAGTTTCCATTGTTATCTAGTTTACACAGGCATTCCATATATTAAGCATTGAGAAAAAGTCCCTACCTAAGATGTTTGAATGACTAGAATGTGTTTTGTAGGCCTTTATCTTCTCTGGAAACCAGAGGAAAGCAAGAAGGTCGTCAATCGAAAGGTAGCCATTATCAATGGATCATTTTAAACCGAAGTCATAACTATTCGGTATATTTCAGAACCTTCTATCATGTAAGTCGGTTATTGAACGGACTGGAATGCAATCTAAAATGATTGCTAATGGGAGCTTTGATCTGAAAATGACAGCTTAAAGCGATTCATTTCAAGCCCATGATAATTTCTGTCAAGTGGGCCTTAAATTGAGGCAGATAATGATGAGAAATTTCTCCAGGTTAGCTGAGGTTGACCACACACGCACAGCGGTTCCAAATAATTAGTTCCAATCCAGGTCTAGGAGGATGGAAGGACGACCAACCTGCCGGGGGGTGGGGTGGGGGGGGTGTGAACACATCAAACTACCCAATCCCCAAGGACCCCTGGACGTCCTCCCAGACCGAAACTAGAGGGCTTACCTACACTACAGATAACCATCCACGTGCAAGGCCCACCTTACAGCGTCTTACCGTGGTAAACACCATCCATCAAATCCCTCCGAGCAGAATGAACCACAGCACCCATTGTGCTAAATAATTAGGTTCAAATTAATTTCCTTCAGCTACTACGGTAAGTGGTGAGATATGGCTTTAATCTGCTTTTAGACACACAGCCTATAAACGCTGTATTTTTTTTTTCATAAAGCGTCAAGGAGTACTTTCTAGAAGAACTTCCTGGCACTCAACAGAAGAAGCCCTTGTCGGCGCTGAGAATTCCTTTTTGACAGTACATCTGTAGGGTTTTGTGATTTTCTGCAGAGGTTATAAAACACTTTTGTTTTGAGTGCTTGGAGAACTGTAGTGCCTTCGTTGTGTTTGTTTTCTGCGCTCACTGAAGCTTCTCCGTTTAAAAGCAACGAAAGACAAGCATTCTGAAAAACGCTTCTGAAAAATAAACGGCCTCCTGTTAAATTTAGCCTTTTAAAACATACAGATCAACGCCACAAATAAATTGCAGTCATTTAATTAATTATAAAGAAGGATCAGGGTTTTATTGCATATAATTACAAAACAAAATTGTTCTGCCTATTGAAGCCATCTAGATGGTTTTATTTAGACCACAGTGGCCAGGATTGGAGATTTCTGGCAACATTCTGCTAAGCTAGGAAACACTGCAGGAAGGAACATCCCGGCTTTGATTCATGAATCCAGCTGTATGTCCCTTTGAAAGTTAGAAAACAAGTTGAATATTCACCATGAATTATTCATTTTGCTTTGGGAAACTGGTCTCAAAACCTCTTCACACACCAATAAAGCGCACATTACCATTAGGTCCAATAGAGAAAGGGGAAATTTGGAAATTACGGGGGGTTTTTGCATTTATGCCACAGTTCATCAAGGAGAATCCTAATGACATAATGGCCTACCCATCAGACCAGGGGCACCAGGAACTAGGAATAGTCGTGACCCAAGAAGATATAACAAAAATCTTATTTGATTTAAATAAATCTCCAATAACATTTGCTAGCTTAATAGTGTGTGAGTAAATTGCTGTAAAGTACTGCTTTGCACTAAAAATCTTCATCATGGTACATAATGTCATTTTTAGGATTTTTTAACACTAGCAAACAACTGTTATTTCTTGAGCAGTAGCAAGCTAATCTCCCCAAAACACATTTTGCGTTTACAATCCCTGAAATTAGTCTTAATCCTTAACAGTGCATCAAATGTCCCATTAAATATTTTACATAAAGCAGCCCAACCTAATTATACGCGAACTCAGTTTATCACTGACGTGCTTGCGTGACCAAAGTGGAGTGACTAAGATCATTTTAACCGCCGGTTTAAACAATATTGCCATGTATCTCATTGATTACACGTGCCATAACAGACAGCAGTAGCGTATTCATAGTTAAACATCGGCTGAGCCAGTTTTATCAACAAATAGTTCATTTTTACCCCTGGGTTTGGCAGTAGCTTAGGTAGCTAGCTAGCTAGTAAAATCATTAAACATAGTGACCGATGAGCTATACGGAGCAGTTCGCTAAACCTACCGTCAGTAATTAGCAGTTATATATCTCCAGAAGAGAGACCGCTGAGGACGTTCAACCCAGCATCAAGGTGGCTGTGACTTCAGAATCCGAATAAGAAAAGGCAGTCTGACTGGCCTTGTACGATGTAGTTTTCATTGCTCGTTTTTGGAAATGCGTGACAAACGTCATTAATAGGTCTAGGACGTTGCTGCTTAATCTAGCCTTCCTCTTGATTTCCACGTGATTAAAAATGTTTGGTGTATAATATAAGCAGATTGTTTTAAAGTACTGCATAGGAGCTTTACATTACATTGATGAGTAGAGACAGACCTTGACCAATAGTAAACATAAACGACTCGTCGCTAAGGGATACAATTTACTTGTGTCAAGAGACCTTGTTAGCTGGGTTCAAGCTACATTCTACCAATAAGTAGCTGTAATGCATCGTACTACAAGCATGTTGCTTTCTGAGATTGAATACGCATCGTACTGGCATGTAGAAGTGTAATTACGGTAATTGTCAACAGTTATGCATTGCATTGAGGGGCATTTTGTATGTAGGCGTGAAAGTGTTGTCGTAACGTTTCTGTAGTTGGTTATGAATTTTCCATGTTTGTGAAGTGGTGCAGTTGGCTGTAGTCTTGTAGAAAGACAACCGTACGTCGCTGCAAATACATACTGTGTAATTGTATTATAAATCATTAGGTGTTACTGTCCAGCCAATAGTTGTGCTCCTTTAGAAATTTCTGATGACCCCTTAGCCTGATGATCCTGCTGCAAGACATGATTTGTATTGATCTCTTGGAAAACCCATGCTACACTTCAAAGGCTAATTGTCACATGCATAACCTGTAAAAACTCTAAAACTTAATACAAAACAAAAATAAAAAATAAGATATTGTGAAGAAGCAAGCTTACATTGTCGCACCATTTTTTTAATTGTGTGTGTGCGTGTGGGTGAGCAAGCGTGTGTATATGCATGTGAGTGTGTGTGTGTGTGTGTGTGTGTGTGTATGTATGTGTGTGGGTGTGTGAATGCGTGTGGGTGTGTGAATGCGTGTGTATGTATGTGTGTGTGTGTGTGTGAGTTTACGTGAGTGTGGGTGTGTCTGAGTGTGTCTATATGAGTGTATGTATGTATGTATGTATGTATATGGGTGTGTGTGTGTATGTGTAATCTGCGTCGGTGTGTGTACGTGTATGCAAATATGCTGGTCTGGGCTCTTGGGTTAAGACTGTTACAGGTTTTGTTTGCCCATTTTCAGTATGTTCAGATTTAAAGTGAATCATTGAGATGTGAACCTATGTTCGCACCCCTGATGTGAGGGGACTGAGCTCTGTGTGTTTTGCGATTGATTGTTTTTGGTGTGGGTAAAACACACCACTCTAATGACAACTGCGTTTTGCATTGTTGTTATTAAATACAATATTAAATTAAAGGCATTGTTGTTATTAAATGTATTTAGTAGATTTGTAGAATGTGACTTCACTTGCTTAACTAGCTCCTCCCTGGGCCCAGAATTTAAATGTCATGACCCACGTCTATCTTCCAATGGAGATCCTTCCCCTTTTAACTTGCCTTTTATATGTTCATTTTCAGCAGGGGATGTAACTAAGCACTAACCAACTCCAAAGAGACAAAATCCCCTCCTCTTCTTAAGTGTTGAGACAAGATGAAATGGTGAGGAAAGTAGGCAGAGAGCCAGAGATTAAGGCTGAATCATAATCTCCAAAATCGATGAAATTGACTGTAATTGCTCTCATACCCTTTATCGTTAACAAATGAAGAAACAAGGAAATAACATTTAAGCGCCGAGTTTTAAAACCCAGCTGGCTCAGTAAATGCCATTGTAAACGAAAGTGCATTGCCTTTGCACTTGCAAAGCTAGTGTGAACACAGTTGTGAATTGCCATGTCTAGACTCTTTCCTGGGAAGCTGGGTGACTCCACAGTTAAAAGCGCCATCATCACAAAAGACGGGGGCAGATCTTTCCATGAGACTGCCTGCTATGCATGACTTACTATCCTGAACCAAAAGCAATTTGACACATTTCAACCGAGGAAATGTCTGAGTGAAAGTGACTTGATCTTCTAAGGAGAACAGAGTTTCAGGTTTAAAGACACTTCTTCAGCAGACCCAACCTTGTAGGACAAGGCCCCAAACAACACTGAACACATCTGTGACTGCACATTTTTTGTTTAATTTTAACCTTTCTTTCCTGGAGTTGTAACCCTTTAAACTGTCTTAAATTACCCACATTAACACTATAAGTACCGTTTCCATATCTTAATGCTGAAATAATTTAATCAGTTATATTTTTTTGGTTATAAGAGTTATGGTGGTTAAAACATTGTGTGTGATGGACCGTTGGGCTACTGTCTGAAGATAGCGCACCCATGGGTTCCTGTGTGGTTTCAGACAATCCAACAGACCGTGTTAAACACTTCTCGTCTTTAATCAGTTTGTGGACGAAGCTAAGCACAGAGCTAAGAGCCACACAGCTGTGGTGTACACT
>JAOVYW010000829.1:0-13867 GCA_025775045.1 Hiodon tergisus | reverse complement strand
CAGTGTGAGAGGGTTTTGTCCAGGGTGTGAGAGTGTGAGAGGGTTTTGTCCAGATCGTGAGAGTGTGAGAGGGTTTTGTCCAGGGTGTGAGAGTGTGAGAGGGTTTTGTCCAGGTAGTGACAGTGTGAGAGGGTTTTGTCCAGGTAGTGACAGTGTGAGAGGGTTTTGTCCAGGGTGTGAGAGTGTGAGAGGGTTTTGTCCAGATCGTGAGAGTGTGAGAGGGTTTTTTCTAGGGAGTTACAGTGTGTGAGGGTTTTGTCCAGGGTCTGAAAATGTTTGAGGGTTCTGTCCAGGGTGTGAGAGTGTGTGAGGGTTTTGTCCAGGGTCTGAAAATGTTTGAGGGTTCTGTCCAGGGTATGAAAATGAGTGGTGGATTTGCCAGTATCTGACCATTTGTGAGGTTTTGGTCCAGGGTTTGAAACTGTGAGGGACTTTTTTGAGAACTATTTGTCTTTTCCTGTGTGTCTGAGAGCAAACGTGACCCTGAGGCCCTGGGTGACCCTGGAAGCCCAAACTGTAGGACGAGGGAGGGACGGCTTCTAAATGTTACCCTGCCTGGAAGTGCATTTCTGCCTTTCCACTGGTTCAAGGTACCACCTTTATACACACAGGTGTAACATTTGCATGGTGACTGGAGTTGGTGTTATACTGTGTTGGTGGAGATTTGGTCCCTGGGTTGTAATAATAATAAGGCAAATTGAAAAGAACAGAATTGATTTGTTGTGGACTGAATTTTCCAGAGGGAATTAAAAAAAATTCCCAGCTTAGAGAAAACTCCAGGAAAACAGCAGTGTGGTGGAATAATAGTATAGATTTTTTAGGTTTACTGTGAGGATCCAGGTCTCACAGTCGCTTTTAAGCAGATCGAACATTTGCTGTAGCCCACGTTTGGTAGGAGATAGAAGGTCTAGATGATCTGCAGGAATTGACCTCTGTGTCATAAAGTGAAAGACCAGGCACTGCAGACTGGTCCAGCAACACCTCTTTATGTGGATATTCAACAGTGTTGGACTGCAGCCCTGACTCACGCCACAACCTTGCTTACAAACGTTGTTTTTGTTATAGCCAGTTCACACTTTGCACTTATTTACTGTGTACCTGTATCTAATCGTGTCATACATTTTACCCCCTACACAACACTGAAGAAGTCTATAGCACATTCCTGCCTGCCAAATAGAATCAAATGCTTTTTTAATTGATAAAATATGATATATGATCGGATAACACTGCAGAATTTTTTGTTATTGTAGACATATGAGTTTAACTTTCAGTTCTGCTATTGAAACAGGATTGTCCAAAATACTTGTTATTTTCTCATTTTCAGTTTTTCCAATGTATCTCGAAAACACACAACTAAAAGCTCTGGATCTCTTGCTCTCGCTTGTGAAATTTAATTATAATAAAGCCATTGAATACACATAAATCTGGAACGTTTCATAAGTATTTTGATTTTATCATGGTGATCGTGCTTTTTCTTCTTTTGGTCATCTGATGTTTAGATGTTCAAATAATTTATTCAGTCCTAGTCCCCGAATGTGACTGACTTGAATTGTTTATTGAAGCTGAATTGTATTTTTAATCACGTATAGCAGAGGCCAAATTGTTTTGATCATACATTTTTTTGTAGATAGCATTCCAAAGGTTTTGGGTATATAACCATGAGAGTTAAATAAAAAATTATGTGAGAATTTGGTAAGATTCAGTGAGATTCCAGGAGGATTATAAACTGTCCACCTGGAACGGACCCCCCCTATAAACTTGAACCCTTGGCCTGAAATAAAAATGCTTCTGGGTATATTACCATTAGGGACCGGGTGCGAATCACGGGGCGGGATTCCGACCTTCTGTGCAAAGATTTTTAATATTTACTATTAGTTATAGTGAGTTTGATGATTGGGGTACATAGATTTTAAAATATCAGTTTGTCCAGCCTATAAATAAAAATCTCATACTCAAAGCTTGATGGTCTGCTGAATCCAGATCTTAGGGCTCAGTCTACGTTTGTTTGAGCGCCTTATCCAGCTAAACCAGTCAGGGGGCCAGCGGTTATTTTAGTATTTCTCCATCTATGATGAGTGTCGTTGCGATCCCCTTGTGGTAACCACTTTTTCCTCTGTCCACCAGGTGGCGACTCATGGCAGGTACGCCCTTCCTCCACCACTTCGCACCATCGCAATGGGAGCCGTTTTAGGGAGTCGCTCCCCCAGTCACGGAGTTCAGAGACACCAGCTGAGAGGAACATCCACTGGAATCTGACTAAGCTAGACAGTTTATTGACCATGAGGAGGTAATGTACCACCAAGACCTGTTTCAGATATTGCCAAAATTCCTAAACCCAGTTACTGCAACCCTAAAGTAGATTACGATTTGGAGTTTTTATATAAATTCAATTCTTATGGTATTGTAAATTTCAAATGATCAGCTATGATCAGTTTTTAGATTAAGATTAAAGATTTATTTTCAGATTTTGACTCATGTTTTCAGTTTAGTTTTACGTTTGTTGTAGTTTTAGTTTTTGCCCTCTAGATGTCACTGTTCCCTTTATCAGTCACGGGTGTTTTTTCATTGTTAATAAATCAGTTTGCCCAGCGCTCTCCTTTATATACCATAAGTAATAGATGATTTCATAGATTACAATCGGAAACAGAAAAGCCCACATCCATGTACAACAGATATCAAAGCAATGTTGAAATGCCCATTGAAAATGTATTGAGAGGGGTGCATTCAATGGCCAAATGCCATGCTCAAATCTTTGGGGGTGCCGCATCACAATGCAATAAATCCAGAAAGAAATCCATAATAAATACCTTATTATATTTAGCACATGTTTCTAATTGTTGTAATTTATTCAGATGTTGTTTAATCTGATCACGCTGCAGTGTATCAAATGATACCTGAAAATCCTGGTATGGGGCCAGTAGACTGTGAAATCACAGAGGGAGATACCCACAGGCTCCTCACATCTGCTAGTATTGACAGCGGCAGTGAAGATGAGAGTAGCCTAATTTTATCAGTTTCGGACACCTCATATGAATGTGAATCATGTCGTGATGGATCTGACGTAGAGAGAGAACACAGGATTGTCTACCGTATCCATTCGAGCCGTATAACTCTGAAACAGAAGGTTTAAACTCGGAGAGAGACTCGGACGGACCAGAGGGGCAGCAGACGTCTGCAGAGAATCAGCATCTTGGCAACGCAGAATGGTTGATAAAAACCTTAAAATATTTAATATTACCCAGAATTGTATAGTTACGTCATTCCATTAGTTAACAATATTGATACTAGCAGAATAAGAGAAGGCTTTGGATTGTGTGGTGGGAATTCTCGAAAGCAGAACTCCTTCAGCGGTGAGACACGGGTACAGTAAGCACTCAGACACAATGTCTATTCAACAGAGATTTAATGCTTAAGCAGGAGTCTCCCCCTCCTAAAGAGTGAGAGCCTCGATCATCGGATTCACGTCATGCTCATACACATGAACAAACCAGTCACACAAATCGTCATCATTCAGTGGAAAAGTACAGCACACCCTTTGCAGTAATCTTCCACAGCCTGCCCCCCCGCCCCTCGCCCAGAAGGGGTCAGCTTAACCTAACCTTGCTAATGCATGACTTAATAGAACATCCTCAGAGGTACAGAGGCCTTTTCCAGCAGAATATTAGTAACTTCATCTGTATATTAAGAGAGATAGAACCCAATCATTATCATTTCCATAATCGTCTTCCCTTTGATTAATTTTAATCGCTACCCAACAAATTATTACTATGTCTCCTAGATGGTTACACATCTTGGATTAACATTCAATCAATGAATCAACTGATTTTTATAAAAGCACTTTTCACATTTCAATATCCCAAAGACACTTTACAATAAGGGAAATACCATATTTACCTTAACGAACCCCCTGCAATTTGCCCACCAGCCTCACATTGGAGTGAACAATGCTGTCATCGACCTGCTCCAGAGGGCTTACTCTCACCCTGGATGTCACTGGGAGTCATGTTTTTTTTACTTCTCCAGTGCCTTCAACACCATACAGCCTCGGCTACTGGAAGAGAAGAAGTCTCCTGGGTTGTTGATTATCTGACGGACAGACCACAATTTGTGCGGCTACAGAGCTGTGTGTCAGACCAGGTGGTGAGCAGCATGGCTCCTCAAGGGACAGTATCGTCCCCTCTGTTCACCTGTACCTGCAGAGGCAAGGGCACTGTCCAAACTGCGGGCCATTATGTTACAATGCCCCCTTTAGTGTTAGACTGATCACCCCACGGTGTCGGAAGGAGCGCCATCAGCCATCAGAGTTCACAATGCCGCACTGTGAGCCAGGAATCATTTACCTGCTCTGCACTCTTTTTTAATTTGCACTGTTCATTTGCACTGTTCATTTGCACTTCCACCGTACAATTCCACCGTGTTTTGTATGTGTTCATTACTTGTTGTTGTGTGATTTATTTATTATATGTTTCTCGTGTCATTTTTGGTTATTTCTGCTGTAGTATCGCAAATTCCCGCATGGTGGATAAATAAAGTGCTACTACTACTACTTATACAAAATGGCCCTCAAAATAGCCTAACCTAACCCTAACCCTAACCATGTCCGTCCTCACCCCGCCATCTTGGCTCAAGGCAGCTGAGATCCAGGAGGCAGGGGAGGAAAAATGGTAGAGGCTGACAGCAGATCGGCATCCACGATGACTGTCAAGTCAAACTGGAACAATCCTGGTGAATTAATTCTAAAAGCTGAGTTCACAACCAATCAGCGTGCTCCGCGAAGCAGCACTGGAAAAGGATGAGAAAAGCGTGCCTAAACCGAATGCATCATCAGATTCCGGAGTGGCAGCCGGTGAGGACTTGAACTATGTTAATAGCCTTAGTTTGATGAATTACTAAGGCTGCATACGGACACTGAAATCACCGTAGTAGCTAAGCTAGTTTCAGAGCGTGACCTAGTATTCATAAGACCTAGCGTAGCTGTTTATGTTTGATATGTTAACTAGGTAATGGTTTATTGTTTCTAGCGTTGATTGTTTGTTGCATTTTCATTAAAAATTTCTTTACTGGTGAACAGTATAGCAAATGTTAACGATGAGAATTCATTGCTGAGTTCTGAAGTATAAATGCATTGATATGGCTTAAAACATTTACAGTTAAATAACACATTTGATAGACTGCCTTATATTAAGCCTAAATTCATGTCTGTACCGAGAACAGTAATTCTGTTTGATAATCATTTCATTTAAAGGAATACACCTTGTATTTTTGTTCAAAGGTTTTTCACCTTTCATTATCCTTTCGCTTTCATCTTTTCATCTTTGGTTTAAACATCACATTATTCACTTAAAAGATGTACTTTACTGTTTGAAATACCATACTGGTGACATTTCTTCCTCCTCACACAAACTGTGATTTGCAATTGATTCAAACATGCTCCTGACATACTTTCCTGACTGGCCATAGAGGACACCTAACTGACGGACCCAAGAAATGGAATCCCGGATCAGTGGGGAGTCTGAGCAGATTTACACAGTATGCTCCGCAATGCACGTAGAGGCTACTGCCATAGAGGCTGCTGCCATAGAGGCTGCTGCCATAGAGGCTACTGCCATAATGGCTGCTGCCGCCTCACAATTACCTGTGCACCTGTGTATTTTCCTGCGGTGTTTGAGGCACCATCGTAACTCAGCCCACATGGGCATGGGCAAACTGAGTCTCGACAACACATCAGTTGCCACTTTCAGCACACTTCAGCTACTGAACAAACAAGTAAAAGTAAAAGCCCTTCCTTTTCCCCCACAGTATAAATACAAAACTGCAAGTAAGGAGAATATTTCAGCACTGACACCGGAGCAGATACATCGTCTGACAAGGTTTTGTATTTTTAAACCATATAATAATACTCTCAAATCTGTCAGAATATCATGTTATGTTGAAATTATTACAATTTTTGAAACTGTTAAAGGGCAAAATTTTGCATTCGTAGATTAATGCAGGCAAAACACTTTTTAGTTTAATCTTATACTACTTTACTTTCCTAAACTAGAGTAAGGGTTACTGGTCTCAAACCCAAAACTGTGTTCATTATTATACACTTTTTAATCTTGCTCATTTTCAGTTAAAATTTTGTATTTATGTGTAAATATTTAAAGGTTAAGTTTAAGTTTTTTTCTACTTTCACTTTCATTAGGGTGAAAATGAAAGTGAAAACCCAAAGATATGTTTACAAAAAGATGTTAGAAATGTTATACATACACATTAAACCGTCCAGTAGTCATTCTGCTTGTTGTTAACGAGGTACATATGTTGTATGTGGTTTGCTTAAATACAGATGGACAAGATATACAACCTGCTGGAATATTTCAGACTAGAGGCTTTTTATAATAAATTCCTTGAACTGGGAGTGAAAGATGAGAAAGACTTCGTTGATAGCATATATGATGAAACCATAAACGATATGGGTAAGATCCTCAAAAAGATAGTTTTTTTTCACTTACAGTTATTATTACACTTATATTGTCTATAATATTGTACAATTGTGCCACAACAAGTTGTTGCTGGTGCACCGGTGCTGGTGGGCGTGCCCGGACCTCTCCTATGCATGTTCTGGAGACGGACGCGTGGCACAACAACTTGTACCAACAAAATGTACTCCCTAAGAATGGGGTATACTAAAAATGAATCTGTTTGTATGGATTATAGTTACAAAATATAGTCAACATGTAGCCAAGATTTCATATCAGATTTATAAATTATGTTTGGTAAACATACAATCCCATACTTACAGGTCAGGAGATTGACTTACCTAGTAAGAGGTATACCTGTACTGGTCTATAGACTCTATATCTATAATTCTGCCATCAATCTCTACCAATGCCACTTAGACCACTTATTCACTCTGCGCTCCAGGACTATCCAGGATATGTTTTACCCAATAAGGCTTCATTGTTATTTTTTTTTCTCTATGTCGTCTACAGCATTGTGAACAAACAAAAATATATTGGTATCATGACATTTTTAAAGTATAGCTGTTAGCATAAAATATTCAAGTATCGGCTTAAAGATGGAATCGTGGCTGGTGGCTGCCCCGTCAAGACTACTCGCAAATCAACAAGCACTGTGTCCAACTGTCAGATCGGTTGTGGTCATTATCTACACATAGAAATATTTTCATCCCACTCATAATATTAGGTAAACTAAGAAGTTATGCCACATTCATGCTTTCCAGCAGCAACTGAGCACTCATTTACTTACACCCATACCTGGCTACCAGACAACATAAACACATCCACAGTCTGCCTGCCTACTCAGTTATGATGCAAGATCAGCATCTAAGGGGAATTTATACACTTTTAAGTGTTTCGTTTTCTCTGTCATTCAGTCACCGATGATTTCTCCCTGCTTTACTGTTTTTTTTTTTTTACAGGTTTAAGTCAAGTTGAAAAGACTCGATTTGCACGAATGCAGACTCACATTCAAAAGCTTGGAAACTCTTCAGCTCTTTCTGCAGTTCCGGGGTCGATAAATAAGTCATTAGGAACAGTCCGACTAATGTATAGATTCCCCAAATGTTCTGAGACCAGAGAGTTGAGCGGTAAGACAGCAGGCCACATTTGCATCTTTGTAAATAATATATTTACAGTTTAAATTATTTAAATGTTTGTTAGAAAAGTTAACTTAAATGTATTGGTTATAATTTAAATATAAGGGTTAGGTATGAGCTTAACCTAGTGTTGTTTAAGTGTGACGTGAAGGAACATGAAACAAACAAATACATTTGCAGTCCAAAATGAGTGATTGGTGTATGCTGCTTAGTGCTACTGCACTTAATTTCTCATTTAATTTACTGACTTAGTGTATATATATATATATAATATTATATATATATTGTATTATATATATTATACTTAGTGCTGGGTGATAAAAATGATCACTTTTTAAGGTATAGATATCAATAATTGTGAGGACGCTGGGCTTCCCTAGCTTTCTCTGAGAAGACACTACTACAAATTTCTGCCAATATATCCATCCGTTTAAGCTCTCAGAATAATGTTATCAGCGATGGCACATTTTAGATGTGCAGCCCTACTTATACTTGATAAATTGTATAAACAAAAGGTGCAAAGTTCACTTTCAAGTTATATATATATAATATATTTTAAAGAAAAAACAAAATAAATAGATAATAATAATTACTGACATATAGAACAAGCTAGACCAAATAATATTTATTTTCTTTTAATCTTTAATCTTAAACTAATACCTAACAAATACTTTTAGGCTTTATGGGATTTCGTTGTGATTTATTTTCTTCACATAGAAAAACAAAACCTTCCTTTGCCTTTTACACCTTATAAGATTAAAGATCTTTCTTTGAATGCTGAGAGACAAGTGAATGAGAGAAGGATGTTGTAGTTCTGTGAGAGAGAGGAAATTCAGTCCTTTTAGTCACCTGGCCTTTAGAAAACTACAATGTGCTACAATATTTATAGAAAACAATTCACCGATCAGTCGCTGACATATTCTGTTTGTACAAATCAGTGTTTCGATTTATTATTATATATTTTATATTATTTCTTCATTTTCAAACCCAGATATGGATCCATCGACGAACACACTTGAGGATGTGATGTTAAGAATTTGTCATCTGGAAAACAAGAGGGCCGTGTGCCTATTCACAGTGGAGGGGATGCCACTCACTGATGACCCTTTCTTCAATACATGTAAGTTCAACTTGTCCATCCCAGTTTGTATAGTTGTACTGCTAATCATGAAAAATATGGTAAATGAGCAGATTAAAATAATTTATTCATACATTCCAAGGATGACTACAAACTTTACAGTGATTTACACTAAAAGGGATAAGTTAAAATGTAGGCTCCTTTGCTTCCACATTCTTAAACCATAGAGGATTGCAACTGACATCAGATTAAAAAGGAATAACGAATTGCCATGCACAGATAAAGCAGAGAAACACCTGACCGATCACCCAGGTACTCACCTGCCAGCCAGAAAAAAAGGAGAAGTGGATGAGGAATATATAAACAAATATAGATGCAAGCAACAATGGGCGGGTTCCTCCTCCTCCTCCCCCCCATCGTCCATCATGGTCAGAGAGTCACGTTGACCCACATGGAACAGTTCCATACCTACAGCCTCAAGAACAGTCTGGATTGCATTCAAGTGCAGCAAGGCCATGGAACGCATGCGTATTCAATGACAAAGGATAGCGGCTTTCCACGAAGCAAAGCAGTGCCAGTATGCCAAACAATCAGAAAATGCCCAGTTGCGCCAATTGTTTTTCCTTGGAATCTGAAAAAAACGAACGAAAGAACCGTGGAAAAGGTTCAGAACGGTTTCCTGCAGGGAAACTATGACTCACTATGACTATGAGTCATCTATGACTCACTTAACTAAAGACTCGCCAGAAATAGTTTGTGAATCGGTAGGCAAATCTATTTGGCGAACTGAATCAAAATACTTGTGTCCCTGAACGAAATCGGAACATCCACCACTAATTCCAAAAGCCTCATAAGAACTATTTAACATACACAACGACACCCCGTATTCTAAAGCTTTATAGTCTAACCCATATAACGGCCCTTGAAACAGCCTAACAGCCAGAACTCCTGCAGAGTTTTTACTTGTTCACAACCCGGACCCTTAAAAAAGAATGACATTCCCACCTGTGTTTTGTTAACATAACCCCCCCCCCCAAATTATTCCCACAGATTCTACAGTGCTTAACAACAGGAGCAAACACTATTAATCTATTATCAGTCGTTTCCACATTTTTAGAAATATTAGCCTCATACTGCACCCAGTTTCTCAGGAGTATCGGCTGCATGTACTAACATTTTCCAGTCCATATGACGCGAGTAGCGCAGACAAGAAATTAATGCAAGAACAATTTGTTCACTTATGTGTTAAAATCTTATTTATCTTACATCAGAAGTTTTATTCCTTATCACCGTATAAGGAGGCTTCTATCCTACACATCTATTCCCAAAATCAAGTGAATCGGACGCATTCTGCATTTTGAGTAACTTTTTATAGGTTCCACGAATTTTCAGCTCTAGCAAAAAATCTAGTTACTTTCTAGGACTTTATGGGTTCTATGGACTTTTTGTGTTCGTTATGAGCCATTAAATATGTATACCAAGTTTCATACATTTATGTCACAAGGGATAGCAATGGCAGTTGTTTTTAATGTCGTAATTTTGGCCGTTTCCTGTAATGCCCCCTATTGTCATATCAGTGTCAGTCTCTGGGTAGTGGGGGCACGGGAGAGTCCGTGTGTAAAATTTCAGCATTTTTTACCGCGTAGTTTCTGCGTAATAGAACCGTAACCCTACATTCTGGAGGAACCCTAATAATCTTTGATTCATTAAAATGTGAAATGGGACCTAACTGGCTAAACCAGCTGATATTAATTTGCACTGACAAGGGGCTGGATTGCTTTTTAATTACTGATAGTTTTCAGCTGCCGCAGTAGATCGTGTTTGAAAAACAGATAAAAGTTAATTGTAGTAGGCAAATTCTATAACAAGAGACTGGAACGGAAAAACGCAGCAAGCTAACAGGCTTGATTAAAAGGAGAGGAAAAATTATGCATTAGTGCATAAGCATTGGCTGCAAACCACTACAGTGACTAAAAAACAACAACAATCTTTTACTGCTGCTGTTATTAACTGCCTTTAGATTTAGTGCTTCACTTTGTTCAATTTAATTTAACATATATCTGTGGTAGCGATTTTTTAAGCCATCACTATGTTGCGAGCGAGCTGATTGCGCAACCTGATGCTCGAGGCAAAATGGATCTAGTTTGACTGTCCCGAAGTTAGTAAACAAAGCTGTTTACACAATAGCATTGAATTAAACTAGACTATACCATTTTTCACCTTCATCTTCATATACTGAGAATATACACAGAAAACAATCATATTTAAGATTGAATTACACTCTAGATTAATTGTGTCTTTTCTCTTTCTGTTATAAGGGAGTTTAAATGATAGATGCATTGAAGGTGGATCTGAACTCTATGCCATATTCACACCTAAGGAAAATCTAAAAAACCCCGTTCAAATACGGCAACAGTCCTCCATGCCGACATCTGAGAAGAGCACTGTCCGCTGTAACATCATGCTCAAGGTGGGTAAATCAAATAATGCAACAGTAGTAGTACTTGTCATTTAAAAGTCAATTAGACTTGCTACATTAGCGGGTTTATGGTAGCATTAGAAAACGCAGGAGTTGTTTTGTATTATTTGGCATAGAAACACTGCAACAGACAAATATTGAATGCGGTTAATTGTGGTGCTTGGTGGAGTGAAACTAAAGGTAAGAATTATCGTTTCACATTATTTAGTAGTTCGTAGTACAATGTAAAACATGAGGCATTAACAGATTTCAAAGTAAATGTACTTCTTTAATACCAATTGAATGTACTATGTTAACTAAGCGACGACAACAAACATACGTGGTCCAACTTGATCATTTTCTTTGCAGAACTTGAAATGTCAAGTTTCTATAACATTATCATTGTAATTAGGACACTTACGTACTTGTTTAGGTTAATTAAGTGATTCTAAAACATTTTTTTAAGTTGTGCAAAAAGATCCATGCAAACTGTTGCGTTAATTTTCTTTAGGTTTAAATTATGCAAAATGTGTTGTCACATCTCAAATAAACTCACTGTTACAAGAGCATAAAGGGCAATTCTCCATTTATTAACAATAATCTCTGAATTGCACAATTAATAAAGCACAAAATCAGCTCAGCACAAAGTAAAAGTTTAGTGTCTGTATTTGTTTTACTAATTTGCAAATTGCATGGTTGTAAACTCACTCAAATTTTGGAATTAAATTTGAAAATGTTTTCTCACATCAGTTGTGTCTCTTTGAAAAACGCTTCGAACATCATAAGAAATTATTTCGTGCTGTAATCTATAATGCTTCAGAACTTCACCTTTACTGGGAAGAATGCAGGTGTAAACTTTGCAGGGCCAAGTCATAAGAAAAAAGTATTAAAC
Organism: Hiodon tergisus; assembly: GCA_025775045.1. Taxonomy (NCBI): domain Eukaryota; kingdom Metazoa; phylum Chordata; class Actinopteri; order Hiodontiformes; family Hiodontidae; genus Hiodon; species Hiodon tergisus. Next base: position 1,839 of record JAOVYW010000829.1, on the reverse strand, counting down.
GGAATCAATGGCTGCAGTTAACAATAAAAATGATCCAATTCTCTAAGTTACTTCTGAAGAAAGATGGTGCAGGCTACAATAACAGCAGACTAAAAAGAACACTCGAAATATTGTAAGGGATGCATAGCTAACGTTAAACATGACACAATATCAAGTTAAACTCAAGGAGTAGGGATAAGCACTTCGACTCGTTTTCTAATTAACTACACTGGAGTGACAGGTAACCGACTAGTCTAAAAACGGAATCTGCTAACGTTAGATACTAGCAAACGTCATCAACAATACTTCACACTTCGACTGATCAAACATTAATCAAAATGACTAGATGACTAATATCACAAAAAATCTTAACAAACGGTACAATCATCAGCTTAAAATCTTAGCTTTGATACGAACAGACATCAAACACTGAAAGAAACGTTTTGATGAAACGACCATCGTACAGTGACGGGTGTGCAACTGGGCAGATGACGTCAAATGCGCGGGCTTGATGTTTAAAAAATGTTATTTTTTCAGTGTTCACTGCCCAACGTTCAACGTTAATTTTAAAAGGTATTTTTTTTTGAGAACTTATTTATGGATATGAAGGAAAAATAAAATACAATATATAAATGTAATAATATACAACTCTATAGCCTACACATTATGGTAAGCTTAAAATAAGATAAATAAGCTTCAAAAGGTTTTAAAATTGAATTCAGTAGTGTCATTTGAATCTTTTAAAACTCAGAGAAGGCAATAGGAACTTGTGGTTTGTAGTTTGATGTGACGGCTGCTGAGAATGTATGGACCTATGCATGCATGCCGTTATAACGGACGATGTGTTTTTGTGTTATTATTTATGTTTTTATGTATGCGTTTTATTGGGCGCAACTGTAAAAGAGATCCAATATCAATGTGGGTTCCCTCATGAAATAAAGGTTAAATAAATATGTGCATACTAGCCAAATGCTAGTGATTGAGGCTGCATTGTCGTAACGCATGATAAAGGCTAACAGTGGCAAAATGCAATTATTGGAACTCAACACACACACCGTTAGCTCAAGAAAAGATGTCGCTCAGCGTGGGTGTAATTGATTAATTGATTTGAAATTTTCAACAGCAGGAATTGTAATGCCTCCTATTGACAGTTGATAAAGCCATTTTGCCGTTATGTGTTTTCCTTTCAAAGACACTTTCCCTCTCCATCTGACAATAGGTTTACTATACATGCAATACATATTACAGTGGCTGCAATATATATTCTTAATATATCCCTTTGCATCCCTTTGCTTACTGTTAAAATTAAGGATGCAGCCATTACTAAGTTAAAGACAGATAACCAAGATAAAACTGCTAGGTGTTCAGTTCTGTTGTTGATTTATTGCATTTTATCACATATGATATTAGATTTCTGGTATTGAAAACTGAATTTTCCCCATTCGTTTACAGGGATGTTATGAAATCAACGTGGACTTAGCCAAAGAAACACTTTCAGACTTGAGAATTAAGTTAGCGCAGAAAAGTGAAATACCTACACAAGTCCTGCATCTGAAGTAAGTTAAAACATTTTGAAGTCATTATTTCAAATCTTTTTAATATATTTTATAAATAACTTGGCACCGCTGGACCCCCTTGACATTGTGTATCCCCTAGTAACCCAACATCCCCTTGATATAGCGTATCCCCTAGTAACCCAACATCCCCTTGATATAGCATATCCCCTAGTAACCCAACATCCCCTTGATATAGCGTATCCCCTAGTAACACATCCCCTTGATAGAGCGTATCCCCTAGTAACCCAACATCCCCTTGATATAGCATATCCCCTAGTAACCCAACATCCCCTTGATATAGCGT
>JAOVYW010000828.1:0-14071 GCA_025775045.1 Hiodon tergisus | reverse complement strand
TTTTGTTTTTGTTTGTCTCCTCATCCTTACAGTGTGGACAGCAAAATCTATAAGTCTGATATAAATACGCAAAAACTGATCAGATTGATCGATAACACATTATGATTTTTTTTTAAAACATTAAGCATTTTCATAACACTACAGTGTTAAATGTGCTACACAGACAATTCACACAATGTGTAATATAGAAATGTTCCAACTTACTTAAATGGATACATTCTGATAGTTGTGACTATTCAAAACTTAGTGGGGAAAAAAATTATGCTAGGGAAAAGCTACAAAACGTTCCCATTGTCCAACGCAGCTTGGACCACATTTGTCCCAGGTAGAGCCCACTTTTCCCTATTCCTGTGTAGTCCGTGCTGCACTCCTAGAGTTGGACAAACATTTTGCTCTCGAGTCGCATGACCAATGCCATTCATTGCCCCTTTGGAACAGAATTTGTGGACGTTTTAGATGAACCTGAGATTTATTTAATTTATTTATCTTTTTAAGCACTAAATGAAATCCTGCTTTTGTTTGGGCACTGTGGTGTTGAGCACTGTTTCGCATGCATATGTATAAGCTTAACGTTTGCATGAGAAATTGCATAAAGGACTGTTGTATTACTGAACCCACGGGGCACAGGCTGTGTCGTTTGACCACGAGACAGTCGGAGCAATGTGCCTCCGTGGGTGCCATTGAAGAACCGACGTCTTTGTGCCGTGCGGATTCTCTTTAGGGCAAGGCACGATGTAGTGGCTAACTAAGCAAGCTTGTCCCTGTTCTTTGAGACACGTATTTGTTTGTCCTGATTACCAGTTTTTTGGGGTTATTTGTGGGGGGGGGGGGGGGTGCCTTCTGGCAACTGGACCATAACTAAATCGTAATCCATGACGGTTTTCTCTTGTATCTTCAGTTCATCAGACCTCAGAGATTGCATACCGTTATGTTCTAAGTCAGTAAACTTTTATCGTCTCAAAGGTGTGCAGTGTCTCCAGACTGTGTGTAGTTAAGTAACTCTGTAACCTGGAGTGATAAAGAGTAATAGGGGGGGGGGCGACGACTGTGTTTACAACATTAATATTATGAGGAGACTGAAGTATCTCTGTAATAAAGCCACCCAATTCAGATTGATTGCGAGTCAAAGTTCTAGTTTGTTTGTGCCTTTAATGTTATTCATAGGCTGCTGGATCCAGATCAGAACAGAGCCATAACCTGCCTACTCGGTCACCAATCGTTACTGACCCAGTTCTTTTGGCAGAACCGTCTGCATCAGCACCCCACCAGCGGAAAACGGCTTTGACCAGGATCAGGTTTTACATGTGCAATTACCGGTTTTGTCGAAATGAGATTTACAGCCACAGGGTTACAAACGAACCCCAGGCAGAGGCCCCAGCCAAGTTCAATTCATCTAAAACTGACCGCTCGAGACCCGGGCTTGCTGGATCCATTTACCCTCCATTTCAGTCGCATTCCGGTTTCCTCCCTGTCCCACTCTCTCGTGATACGGATGACCGCAGCCAGCAAGTGGAGAATGTTCCCCACTGGTCATATGAGCGGGGTGAGCTGTACCCATACCCACGTCCCTCAGAGGTGCTCTGGTCACACCAGTAATCGCTGTGTTCATCGCTGTGTTCATCGTTGATAGTGTACTTTCACTAAACTCACTGGCTGGGGGGGAAAAAGGTGTTCTTCAATGATTCAGTGGATTCACAAGCTCTTTGCCCAAACGTATCAGATGAAGTTCGATTTTATTACCAGATGAGTGTAAAACCAGCTGTTCAGTTTGGCGGGTTAACTCAGGTTAGCTCTTGCTCCGAGAGGGCTCTCTTGATAAGGGGGAGGTATTTGGTTAATGCACTCGACAGGGCGAACCGAAACCCACACGGCACACAGCTGCTCCGGGATTGGTTCTCTGCCAGCTGTGTGATTGGGTGGCTTTCTGCTCCAATGATTGATGGTCTGCAGTGACCTGTTTCTTTCCCTCTCCTCCTTTGGTGTGATGGCTGCTTCAGTTCTGGTTCGCTCCACATGAGGAGACCCGACTCCCTCAGGGGCTCCGGAGTGATGTTGCCCAAGGTGGAGTCCAGCGCTGATGGGTTTGAGTCTTCTCTTCCAATCTTTGAGGGAGCTCTTTGCTGGCCTCCTTTGGCCCTGATGCTGTTAACCAGCGCAGTTTCCTTTTTTGTTTAGACTGGCCATACAGACCTCTCTGCAGGACTTAATTACCTTTGGTGCTTAGAGGCCCAAGCGAGTTTGACATTTATGATTTCAACACCGATAGCTTGTTTCTTATTGACCCTACTTATTGGTTCAACCACAACTAGAAATTGCCCAGTGTTTTAATAAGGCCCATAGGGTGTGACTGTAGTGTGCATGCTTCCTTAGTACAAAGAATGTTTTGTGTGTGTGTGTGTGTGTGTGTGTCTCTGTCTGTCTGCATGTGCTTTGGGTCTTTTCTCTGGTCCGCAGCTGTGGGAGACCAGCGGCAGCAGGTACATACTTCACATCACTGAGATTTCTAGGCCAAGTGATTCTCCCACCAAAGAAAACTGATAGCACATGCGCTAAAAAAAAACTTTGCGTTCCAGCCTGCCTGGACGTCCTGCTCAGAGGCCCCTCAACCACTATGCCTCCCGCCTGTCCCACAGGGTCAACTTGACACCCTTAACTGAAATGCACTGGGTAAGGCATGGTCTGCATGAGGATATTACATGCAGTAAGTGCACAGTGTTTGTGAGTGTCCTTCTAATAGTACTGATAAGAGAGGCGCTGCAATAATGCACATACTGGACAAGACACACTAATTCTGAGAAAAGAGGACTGTATGTAATGTAATGTAATGGGGGGAAAAAAGTAAATTCTTTATCGGTTTTTCTGTGGGTTTTAATCTGTGTGCTGTTTTTGTCAGCAGATACCTCAGATTTCCTGAAAGAGAATTGCTAATAAACCCTTAGGACAGCTAGACACATTAGACCCTGGCTTTTCTTTCACAACAACACATTACAGCAGCACACCAGTGGGGCAGGTTAAGGGAAAACTTGGATGCTTTCTCATGTGGTTCTGCGTTGGTGTCTGGCCAGACCGTGTGTCTACCAGAACTTAACTCTAGTAGAGGAACAGCTAATTCTATCATTGCATTTCCACAGTTTCAGCTTTCAGGTTGTTCTCTCATTGCAAATACTTGTGTTCTCTGTCTCTTTCCTATGGGGATGTTATCTGGAACCTAAATAACACGTAGATGAGCCAAAAATAAGATCCCCATTATGACACCCAGGGAATCTGCATGTTTCTGCCACACCTGCACTTGTGGGTTATGCGCCGCCCCCCACCAATGGGAGTGCGGGTGGGTGTGTGGATTTTGTGCTGTGCCATGCCAAACGGCTGGCCACAGAATGCCCCTGGACCCCGGCCAGACAAGCTTATTTAACAGCCTGGAAGAAAGATATGATGAGCTCTTTCAACACCGATGATTACTCTCAGACCAGCCCTGGGCATTGGTCTGAAGATGTGATGGGCCCTTTCAACATCGAGGAACACTCTCGGACGAGCCCTGGCCATTGGCCTGAAGCTGTGATCCAAGACTGAACATCCACTGTAGCTGGATAGAGCTTTATTGCAAAATACTCCCCCAAGTTATGCAACACCACAAGTGTATAACGGAAGTAGTGCGAGATGTAACCATTTGTCACATCTGCACTTACTATGGCAAGCTAGCTATGATGTGTTTACACTGCACCAGAGTATTTCAGAGAAACGCATTCTATTCAAAGGCCAACCTTAGGTGTCTGCCTTGGACTACCAGGTCAAGGAGTTTTAACTGCTAAGTTATACATGATGTTGTGCAAGATCCCAAGTTTAGCGCTTAACCGGTAAGCCAAACAAAACGTTATTCATGACCTTAAGCTGATGAGGAGCCAAGTATAAATGCATTTCAAATCTGCACTTCATCACTACATGTTGATGTCTGACATCCTACATTATGCTGTTCTTCATAATAATGCATTGGCGGCCCGTCGGCTGACCCTTTAGCCCTTTTCAGTACGATTTAAATGAGAGCGCCCGCCCTGCTCATTTCCTTTTTTTCTTGATGATGCATGACTTTAAAACTAAAATTAGAGATACTAAATGTGGCCCGTCTGACTGGAAGCACTATAAGAGACGGAGAGATATGGTGACTGTGAGACTGTTTTCTCCCAAAATGCCTTACTGTAGAACATGGAGACCGTGATGGAAGTGATTGAGTTCACGCCACCCCAACTGATCTGAAACGTAGTTAATATCGCTACACGTTTCTCTTTTCTGTTCACTCTGTACACCTCCGACTTCAGATATAACTCTGATACTTGCCATCTACAGAAGTTCTGTGATGACACTGCTATTGTGGGGTGTATCAGGGATGGTCAGGAGGGGGAGTGTAGAGGCCTGGTGGAGAACTTTGTGGGATGGTGCGAGAGAAACCACCACCAGCAGCTCAACATCACCAAGACAAAGGAGATGGTCATGGATTTCCGGTGGACTAGGGCCAGCTCAACCCCTGTCCCTATCCAGGGGATGGATGTTGAGAGGGTTGGGACTTATAAGTACTTTGGAGTCCAATTGGACAACAGGCTGGAGTGGACTGTGAACACCATGGCCATGTATAAGAAGGGACAGAGCAGGCTCTGGTCCTTTGATGTGTGCAGCTCACTACTGCACACTTTCTACCAGTCTGTTGTCATTAGTGCCATTTTCTACGCAGTGGTGTGCTGGGGCGCCAGCATCAAGGTGGGGGACGCTAACCAAAATCAATAAACTGATCAGGAAGGCCAGCTCTGTGATGGGTTATAATCTTGGCACCCTGGAGGAGGTGGCAGAGGCAAGGGCGCTGTCCAAACTGTGGGCCATTATGGACAATGCCTCCCACCCCCTCCATGACATAGTTGTGGAAAAGCGGAGCAGCATCAGGGGAGAAATAAAGTACATGTCTATCTATCCATCTATTTATCTTATGAAGCATGCAGAAAGCATTTGTTTTCTGACTGGGTCGACCTCCTCCAGAACTAGGCTCACTTGGTGTCAGGGATGCAGCGGTTTTTCGGCATCTGCCCATCAACACCGCGCCTGGGGAACAGAGGTGAAGCGGGATACCCCCGCAGAGCCGTTAACACGAGCTAGGCATGATCAGCAGAGCCAGTCAGGCTCTGCTTCAACTCAAATTGCACACTTCTGGACTTGATCAGATGTACGGAATTACGAGTACAAAGTATAAAAGTGTAATCCTCTTCTGATGCGTTGCCAGTGCAGATTATCTGTCTTGATAAGTACATTTGATGGGCAAATGGGCAGGGCCCGCATGTGGAATTTGGTTGGTAAGTCTGATGCCACACGTGACGTTATGGTGTATTCCGGGTCCAAGCGCTCCTTAGATTATTTCCCACCATACATTCTATCACAGTTGTAAGTTAATATCTGCACTTGTAGAAACCTGCATTCATGATCTGTACTGTATTTTAATAAATGAACTGTGAGTTATAATAAATGAAAATTTGGCACGTAACACAATAACAATAACTCAAATGTACAAGTATAAAGAAGAGTAACATTTTTAATCAGGTATTACTTTTATATACAAGAATCTCAGCCTACGCAGTAGACGGAGGACCCAGACGTTGGACCCGGAAACAGTATTGTGAGAAGGTTGAAATGTCACGTCTTAACAAGCGAATAGGCCTATTCATGCATCCATCATTAGACACACTTATGTGTCGTTGGGCGTTTTGGTCCTGGGCTTCCTATGCTGGGCCAAGTTCAGTTATTCTTCAAGTAAATTCTCCACTAAAATGGATACCTTTTACGACTGAACTTCCAGGGGTCACAGATTAGTGTGTCTTGGCTGTTAGAAGGTGTTGGACTTGGTAATTGAGGTTTAAGTTGTCCAGACATGATGTCAGTGTCTGTTCACTGTTGCATATAAAAAAATTCTCCTAAAGAAGTGTTTAAAATTCAGCTTTGAACCTGTTACTTTTGGGAATGTTTCAAGGAACGGTGATGTGCTAAGAAGAATACTTCTTAGTTTTATGTTTATTCTAAGGGGTGGACTTAAAAGTGGCCATATATTGTGGCGTCTTTCTATCTTCACTTGGCACAACCGGACAGTTGGCTGTGTGCGGGGTACTGAATCAGGTGATACTGGGTGTCAAATGCAAACTGGGACTAAACTCACAAACCTTAAAGTTCACACTCGCTGCACAAGTCGTAGCATCGTTCAGTTATTCTGACCATATTCTTCTGATACCAGCTCTTTGTGTTCAGTGTGCCGTGCAGTCTCCCTACAGGACTGGCTTTGAGGTGATAATAATGAGATTTGCTCATGGATTTTGTGGAGCCAGCAATTGGCACTTTGAGTCATGCTTTTTAAAAATGCTACTCTGGGACTTTGTGCTAGATGTATCCATGTTCTACATTTCTCGGTTGATTAACCCTCTCTCTATTTGACCAATGGTTTTATATGTTAGAAAAGTTTTTAATTGATTTAAAATTTGTTTTTGTTTTTATGATTTTTTTTCAGTGGTACATTGATTGTGGTATTCTTTTTGTGTTGGACACTGATGGCGATACCAGTCATGTGCCATTTGCTTTCTCCCACCAGGCTGAGCATGCTGGATGCAGCCAGGCTGCTGTTTTAGCTGCTGATTAGCAGAGGAGGAAGTGAGCACAGGAGGGCGTTGCCCGGGGGAAATGATGGGCGAGGCCGAGGATGAGAGGAGCTCCCAGGCTGGGCAGCTCTTTGAGAACTTTGTCCAGGCCTCCACCTGTAAGGGCACTCTGCAGGCCTTCAGCATCCTGTGCAGGCAGCTGGAGCTGGATCCTCTGGACCATGAGACCTTCTACAGCCAGCTGAAGGCCAAGGTCACCTCCTGGAAGGCCAAGGCTCTTTGGAGCAAGCTGGACAAGAGGGCAGCGCACAAAGAGTATAAGAAGGCAAAGGCCTGCATGGATACCAAGGTAAGTGGGCACCCTGTTAGCTTCTACTCATGTCCAGTCGCGTTGGCTATGTGGCCTTTTGTGAGTGAATGCAGAGAATTAACAGTATTGCACGAGGCACGATTCCCTCCCCTCCCCTGCCCCCTGCCCAGGCATCAGAATCCTGTTGAATGCTCCGTCTTTGCCTTGGTATATTCCTCGTCATCCCTTTCTCCTGTAGTAACTTCTCCTCCTGAGGTCTGAGACAAAATAAATCCTGTGACTAAGAAAATGCCAATGGGCTAATTTCGAACCAACCCTGTCAAGCCTTATTAAATTCTCCCTTTAGTGTTAGTTGCATATTTGCCAGTATGGAGTAATGATTTTCTCTCACACTGAACCTACAAAAGTAAATCTCAAGCAGTACACGGTTTGTCAAAGACGTGATTGTTGATTGCTGAAGTGTGAATTCAAGCACAGAACAAATTAAAACTATGCACCGGAGAGGTTTCGCGATAAAAGAAAAAAAATGGCCTGGTGACATCTTGAGTTTTCCTTTTATCCCAGAAGCTGTAAAAGAGCATGTTATGAAAGAAGAAGCTCATTACTCATGCTAGGGCAGGAAACGGCTTTACAAAGCAAACCACCAAAAAGGAGTTATTACATTGTTACTCTAGCTCTTATTCAGAGGTGAGAGGCTCTGGGACACTGTCGCACATGTTTCCATGCTGGAACCTTACTACCGTCAGCCACCAGCCATCAGCCAGTTGGCTGTCTGTGACTATTACAGACATGGGTAGAGATCTGAGAGGCCAGATACACAGGTTCTCACAGTCCGTTCTCAGCCTGGACCTCGTGTGCATAGCTCCGTGCTGATCCTTCCCCACTGGGTCTGCCCAGGTGTATAAGGGCAGACTATTAGAAGAGCAAGCCCAGTGAATACGGGTGCTGTTGTCCAAGGTGGAGCCACTACAAGAGCTCTGAGCGTCACGATAGCGTCACGATAGCGTCACCATTGACCTGGGCTTCTCGTTGCCCTTGACCCCTTGCCAAGTTTTCTTTTCAAACATCCTCATAATCGGAATGTTAAATGGCATTGTTCACTAAAGCAATAAGACAGAAGTCTTTGTTTTGAGTAAATCAGATCTTGACTTCCGTTTATTATGTGCATGGGTTATTCTGGCAAGTGAAAAAAGAGATCGTTCTGAAGCCTGTCCTGTCCCAGGTGCATCTTTCATGTCATTACTGAAAACGTGTGACTCAGAGGAAAGGCCATTTGCGAGGGAACTTCACTGGCCCGCACAGAAACTCTCAGAAACAGATTGTTTTTGATTCACAAGAATGAAGTGCGATGTCAGTGGTCATTTACAGTATGCACCTAATCTGCTTTCCGTCTTGGAGCTGTGATGTCAGTGTGCTTCTAGCTGCCAAATGCCTCCTATAAATGTAATCTGGAGGAAATATCGAGTCTGTCTGTTTGTTTCTCTTTGCACGCCAGTGTGATGCCTGCAGACTATTATTAAACATTCAGTCATAGGAAATATCGTTCTTTCGTGAGAACCTTCTCCATCTCTCCCAATGGAAGGTCACGTTTCTCGACCTGACATATCAACCATAATGCATTGCAGATTGCGCACTGGCAAGCTAATAAGAATGTAGGATTGAAATGTTGGTTTCAGTCCTTTTGACCATTTATGTAGAAATGCTCAAACCTGCTTTGCATATTTTTGGAATGACCTCATCTCCCTTGGATGTGGTGCAAGTTGTGTGAATGGAGGCCCGGTCCGGCCAGTCAGGTCCATGGACACAGACGGTCCTGGATGGCCTGACTGGAGAGAGGGAAGTGTTGGCTGGTTTACAGGTACAGCACCTTGGAAGGCTTAAGGAGCAGCCAGTGCAAACTTTTCCAAGAATGTTTGGCTTTTTGTGTAGTCGTTTGATTTCATTATCAATGTAGAGCCTTTTGGCTGTAATAATGAACTATAAATGTGATGGTACAGAGACATGTCACTGGTTGCAGGTAATGTCACAGAGACATCGTCAAGCTGCTTGTGTGAAATCATAGTTTAACTGTAATGTAAGACAGTATTTTGTTGTTACCCTTGAGCTACATAAATGTTTGTCCAGTATATGTATTATATATAATCATAAGACCTGTTTTACTATATACAATGTGTTCTCAGACATGTCATCCCATTCAACACAAGTTGCAACACAATGTCAGTTATTCATCCAAGCACAGGTCTGTTTTGTCATTCCTGTCTCGGGAGACTTGAAATCAGCACAAATATTTTGCCTCCTTAGAAGTGACCACTCTGTTTTCAGCTATCAAGGCTGTGTTTGTATGTACATGGCAAGAAAAAAATAAAAATAAAATTTTTATTCCTTGAATTCCATAAAAGTTGGATTACCTACAAATACGTGTGGTATAATAACTATGTGATTATTTTGCCACACCGTGCTTTCTAAAGAAAGAATGCGTGAGACAGCGCACCCTGTGCAGCTATGACCGCATCACTTACTAATCAATCAAACAAACCGAAAGCTCTGTGATTGGAGCTCAGGTGACTTTTCTAAGGCAAGCTATTTGTGTTTTGTATTGGTGAGTGAGGTTAGGGCCAGGTCTCACCAAAGCGGGTGATTAAGGTACCGTCCACCCCCACACCATGAAACTGAGCCATCCTGAGTCAACTGCCAGCAGGCCAGCCAGAGCCCAAATGAAACTCCACATTAGTGAGGTGACACAGTTTAGATGGTGGGTATGGACAGAAACCGCCAGTCTATGACTTCGGTTGTGAGGGAGATTGACTGGGTGAGGTACTGTTATATTAGAGAAGTTTAATGCAGATTGGTTATTACAAAAAGCCTGTTTTGGGTACACTAGAAGAGCCCATCCAGTTTAATTATCAGCCTTAATGGAGGGAGCTCCCCTGTTCAATTTAACCAGCGAAGGGAATGCAGTTATACAGCTTGGTATGTACTGTAGCAAGTTAGGTTAAGTAACTTCGTTAGGGATAAAACAACAGGACTGGGATTTAAACCAGAAGCCCTTCTTTTCCAACTCTGATACCAGAACCTCTAAACCACACAGCTGTCCTGTGTGACCAAGGGCATACTGAAATCAGACACAGCTTTGGCTCTGAGTGACACCAGCAGGGTGTTCGTCTGCCCTGAATTTTTATTTTGAGATCATTTTGTTTGTGCCCTCTTCTGCGGTGCAGCCCTTAAAACACTCCCTAACTAGGCAAACCGAACCAAGAATGAAAAGACTGGCAAGGCAGCTACAGTGCTTACATGTTACCTCAGGCCCAAGTTAACATTGGTAAAGTAAACTGGAGTAATCGGGGTATAAATGGCAGATCAAGAGTCTATGCCTTGTCAGTGGGGGGGAAAAAGCAGTGAGGTCATTACAACCCCACACATATGCAGGCACAGGTCTGTTTGCAGTAAAAACTGACCTCATACATATTTCACAATGATGAATTATGTGTTTGATGTGGCAGGACCGTAGTTGCAGTATGAGCAAGGGTGAGCTAATGGCTTACTTCCTCTTGTTCGGTTAGGGATAAGCGATAGCACAATGCACTGGTTATAATGAATGTTTGAGGAATATTTCAAGGGACTGCTTTTGGTTGCTGTTGACGTATTAACAGTGGGGTTGCTGCTATTCCTCTCCTCCCCCCAGTGCTTGATCATTGGCGGGGGACCCTGTGGCCTCCGGACAGCCATCGAGCTGGCCCTGCTGGGAGCCAAGGTGGTGGTGATTGAGAAGAGGGACACCTTCTCCAGGAACAACGTGCTGCACCTCTGGCCTTACACCATCCATGACCTACGTGGCCTAGGGGCCAAGAAGTTCTACGGCAAGTTCTGTGCTGGAGCCATCGACCACATCAGTGAGTGACCGTGTGGGGATCCTCATGGTGACTGGGGCCTGTTCCCCGTGCATAATGGCAGGCTGTCATGGTTGCTGGGGCCTTTTCTACGTGTATTAGGGTGGGTCGTCATGGTGGCTGGGGTCTGTTCTCTGTGAGTGACCATGTGGGGATCGTCATGGTGGCTGGGGCCTGTTCTCCGTGTGTTAGGGAGGGTTGTCATGGTGTTCTGGGCCTGTTCGTGTGAGGGAGGGTCGTCATGGTGGCTGGGGCCCGTTCTCCCTCCTTCTGTCCCAGCCTTCAGTGTTTGCCAACCCTACCCTCCACATCCATCTGCCTCCCACATCACAGGAGATAGGGAAAGGCAAAAACATGAAACATCTTCTGTACTGGCCTTTTTCCAGACTGATGGTAATAAAAGATTTACATTTTACTGCTGGATAAAGGATAACGACTCCCCATATATTGTCTGATGCTTTGATTGTCAATTTGATCTTCAATAAAGATTGGCAGTAGATCTGTCAGATGAGTAGGCATTGTTTTATATGCTTCTGAGCAGTGTCCAGGACCAAAGAGGTCCTGTCTGGTCAACATTATCACAGCCATGAGATATAGAGCCCAGCATGCATCTGTGCTGGGTCTTCGTAATGGTGCCTGTGGTCAGTTGGTCCAAGGCCCTGGTTGTGGAGCGCCAGTGTTGCTGGGTAAACGGGGTTCCAGGGGGCTCACTGGTCTCATCCTTCCTGTGCCTGGCAGGTATCCGTCAGCTGCAGCTCATTCTGCTTAAGGTCTGTCTGATCGTGGGCGTGGAGTTTCACACCAATGTGGAGTTTGTCAGGCTCTGTGAACCGCCTGAGTATCAGGAGAACGAAGGTGAGTGCTCCTGCTACCTACTCACCACGAGGCCTTCTGCCTTTGCAGTTTACTGCATGCCTTCTTTTAAAGTTGTAGATTATACATGATGCCGTTAACATTGCAGATTAGTCCATCACCTCAATCCAGGTCAGTGGTGACCGGGAGATTCACAATCACAAAATATGAATTTCTTAGATGTGCGTTAATATAAGCCATCACTCTTTCAGTGTAAGTTGACAATGTCTGGTAAGTTGGAAAGGTCTAGCAAAGTTCCAGCAGCTTGCTGTCGGCCCTTTACATTCACTGTGCCGTTTAGATTTTCTACATGAACTGATTTAGTTTGCTTGCTGCTACGGTAACTACGTCTAAGCTTGCACACAATTGTGGGGTGGAGCCCTGAGCCCAATACTCGGAGAGAGCGATCTGCAGGCCATTCTCTTAAATCCCCTTTAGCTGAAAGGCTTCTTAAGCTGAAGCGTATTTGTTCTCCAGTGTAGCCACTTCCGCTGGAATGCTAAATGTAGGAGCATCTTTAAATCAGGCTTTTATACCCTGTGTTCTTCCCGGTGACATCGCATGCAGTATTCTTTACACAGGAATTCTTAGTGACATCGCGTGGTGTAATCCTCACACAGGGATTCTCAGTGACATATCACATGGTGTAATCCTCACACAGGGCTTCTCGGTGAAATTGCATGGTGTATACCTCACACAGGGCTTCTCAGTGACATTGCATTCCCCAACCCACCTGACATGTCACACCCATACACCCAGGGGCCTTGAAGATTACCATGATTATTTATTACCATAGATTACTATGGCCATGCAGATATCACAGGGTATCACAAATGAAATGTGGCACACTTCTGCACTTCTGGTCTGTGTGTCTACTCCAGGGCCTGGATGGCGAGCGGAGGTCCGACCCGCAGACCACCCGGTCTCAGATTTCGACTTCGATGTGGTGGTGGGGGCAGATGGACGCAGGAACACTCTGGAAGGTGGGTTAGGGTTAGGGTAGGAAGGTTGGAGCCCACCGTGGGCACCAAGAATGGGCTACCCCATTCTGCCCATTAAATCTGTCGATAGGAAGGTGGTTTCACAAGACCCAAATTGAATGGTAGCCTAGCCACCATCGCCCATGTAGCTATTTTAATGCTCTGAATGTGTGCTCTCAGCCATATGTGCTTTTTGCATTACTCACTTTTCACGGGGCATTACTCCTTCCAAACCCACATTAATAAAGTTATGAAGCCATAAATTTGAGAACGCCTTGGTAATCTCTTCTTTTTTTTTTTACATGTAATTGAGAAGCTCTGTGCTATGATGTCATCGCTTTCCATTCCAAGACAGGGTTAAAGTAGCCACCACAGGCCTTTGTAATGATCTGGACCAGGCCCAACTGTTCATACATTTTAGCCTTTCATGTCATGGCTTTGCCATTTAAATTAGATGCTTATCCTAAAAAAAGATTTGTGTGTGGGAAAAGGAGACGTTTAGCCTGTCCTGTAATCAGCGAAAAGGCTGAGGTTGGAAGGCTGCTGTTCTGCTGCACCTTCGCAGTCTGTCAGGGTAACAAGGCCACAGAACTCAGGAACTACACCAGGGTCTATACAGTCTAATAGAGCAGTCAAACAGGACAGGAGGTTCAAATGAGTAAACATCTTTTGTGTTGCAGCTTCAAGCAGCCAAGTAAATTAAACTGAAGTTTCTCTAATCCAACTCAACAACTAGTCCTATGATGACTTCAGATAAGACAAAGAAAGTTAGTGATCACTAAGGTTTATTAAAATCCCATTATGGTTAACTTTGAGTTCAGGTTTGAACGAATGGAAAAAAGATTAGCAGTGAATGCCAGATTGTGCAAATCAAATAAATGATAAAATAAACCTAAATTAAGTTTCTCATGGTATAAGGCAACATTTTGGTTCATGAAATGGATCACTGTAGAGTCATTGTTCTTATAGAGCAAACACAAGTCCTGCAAAAATGTCCTGCAGTTCTAGAGAGTAGATCTGGAAAGGATATTTTCATAAGCTCATAGCATTTCTGCCTTCCCTTTATGCAAACCAGAAAGTTTTGTTTCTACTCACTTTGGTTATGTAAATCCTCCCGCCTTCACGGCTGTATCATTCTCTGATAACTTACCTGTGATTTATACAGAGGGGTAGAGTTCTCTTGAAGGGAAGCTCTGCCTCTCTACAGGATAATGACATAGGATAATGACAATCACATTGGCTGCTCTCAGGTTTCAGAAGAAAGGAGTTTAGAGGGAAGTTGGCCATCGCCATCACGGCCAACTTTATCAATAGGAACACCACGGCCGAGGCCAAGGTGGAGGAGATCAGTGGTGTGGCCTTCATCTTCAACCAGAAGTTCTTTCATGACCTCAAGGATGAAACGGGTGGGTCCATAACCCG
>JAOVYW010000827.1:0-13419 GCA_025775045.1 Hiodon tergisus | reverse complement strand
CTCCCCGTCTCACTCTGTGCTCACTATTGATCACTCCCTGTACTCCCCTGTCTGTCTCACTCTGAGCTCACTATTGATCCCTGCCTGTCTCACCCTGTGCTCACTATTGATCACTCCCTGTACCCCCTGTCTCTCTCACACTGTGCTCATTATTGATCACTCCCTGTACTCCTCTGTCTGTCTCACTCTGAGCTCACTATTGATCACTCTCTGTACTCTGTACATTCATCAGACCCTCATATTGATTGTCCTTCTGTGAAATGTTCTTCCTTCTCCTGTCCATCTATTTTGGTTTATAAGACATGGTAATGATCCATCATCCATCAAAATTACACAGGAAAACAACACATAAAAACCGTGAAAAAGGCATCTACTTGGTAAAGTGTAAAATAATCAATGATGACCTCAGTGTGTGCTATTCTGTGTGTTCACGTGTTAGGACCGATTGCCATTCGTGGTTCCAGACCATGTGCCCTGGATACGGATGTGTATGACCTTGAATAACAAGTTCATGTTAACAGACAAAACGAGGCCTGGACCCTCACAACCTGCACTTCCTCGCTCAGAAGATCTTCAACATGCCTGACTTTTTAGGAGACTTTAGCAACACGCTGGTTTCCTGGGCCCAGTTCAACAAGGTATATTCTGACTTTTCTGATACTTTCCCCAGTGTCACCATTAACCGCTTGTGATTTTAAAAAACACACAGTGCTAAAATAACAGAGGACTACAAGGCAAGATGAATAATGAAAAGGTTGGAGGTTGAGTTGATGTAAATGTTGAGGTGATGTATTACGTTGTACATGGTGTGTTGCGCACCAATACTCTAATGAACCTCTCTTTTTGGGCTGCATCACAGGAAGATCTGCCTGGCCGTGCTTTCACCTTCTGGCAGTGGTTTGATGGCATGATGGAGCTTACCAAGAAGCACCTCGAGAGCTATTTGAGTGAAGGGTGACCGCTTTCCTACGTATCAGTCCAGTGCCTGTCACCAAAAAAACTGTCTCTAAGCTACATAATGTAACTGTTGTTATGTAAATATAGCTCATGTCGAATGAACCAGTTTACGGATGACAAAGATGAACCTGTAACAGAACACGAGGACATGAGGCACAAATGTCGGCTTTTCTGTCTGCACTTTAGTGAGGTGTGTTCTTCCCACTCAAAATCATCGCTGGTGGTAGCGCGCAATGAGGAAAACCAGGAAGTCTCCACCCCCTTTCCCCCGTGTCACTCAGGCCCTGTCTATGGGGGAGTCAGATCTGAAACTTCACCGTATCCTCAAAATTGGGGATTTAGCCCAATGTGAGTATCTTGGATTTATTCTGTGTGATGTCCATGTGTTGAATGCTATACATTTGAAGGAGAGTGTATATACTTGTGGACTTTGTGTACAAAGCATGGAGTTTTTCATTCTTCATAGTCTGGTGGCACATCTTGACCTGTAATCCCCTAAAGATGTGTAAGAGACGCAACCTGTGACGCTATGCTGCGTATACTTGTACATTGTGTTCGTAGGTCGCTGTGTACAGGTGTGTATATGTTAAGCCAAAGCCATGTTTCTCATGCAGTAGTAGAATTTTGCCTTACGCCCCCTGAAGGGAATTCCCACCCCACTACCAAACCGAACCGGGGGTTACAGGTGTGTCCTCCTCTCCTTCCTGACAAGGGATCTTGGGCTTTTCCAAAAATCAAAGTTTTTTTTTTTTTACCCACATCATGGCAGAATGGGCCTAATTGACATTAATGGACATGAATGGAGGGCTACCATGATCACTACGAGAAGGTACTTTTTGACACAACAATGAAAAGGTGTAAAATATATTGTAAAATGGTGAAACAACACTGATGGAATTTAATTATTTTTATTGGTAATTAAAAGGGTAACAAAGGGTAAAGACGTAATTATTAAATGTAACAGTTTTAGTATTTTTATTTATCATTACTACATGGGGTGCTTGCAGTCGGGCGTTATCTTTACAAATCTTTTGGAAGTCGGATGAGGGACAGTGCTTTCAGTAAACTAAGGTGGTTCAGCACTCTGCCATTGCTTCTGCTCTTTACTAGAGAACACAGAATTCTGAATTCCACACAATCCAGTGACTGACCTGAGGAATTAACAGACCATGTACATTGTTTTGCTGTATCCACAAATCTGATTGTTAGGAATTATGTTGACATGATACAGAGTTTATGGGAATTTGCTGCATGTATACATACCATATATGGCGAGAACTGTAGTAGAGGGGCTCAGACTTAGATGATGGGGAAAATGGAAACGGTAGCAAAAAATCTAATTTGAAGAAAACTCAACCAAAAATGCATTTTGTTTTAATGCCAGTTTTAAAACAGGAAATCAACCCTTTCAAAAGCACGCACAAGGCCATCAGTCTCATGTGTTTATTTCCACTCATTTTCATAAGTGATCATAAGAAATGACGTCCTCAATATGTCCTAAATGATGTCCTAAATAAGACAAAATTGTCTGGTTAAAAAGACTGGTTAATTGTCCAGACCAACCAGGGTTCAAGTGGTTCTTAGAACGGACCCCATGCTTTGACCTTTAGTATTCCTAATTTAAAATTCCAAAACAGAAAGGTGGAATTGTTCAGGTACTGTATAGACTGAAGGAAAAACAAGAGAACAGTATGTGAAGTGTGTGTGTGTGTGTGTGTGTGTGTGTGTGTGTGTGTGTGTGTGTGTGTGTGTGTGTAAATTATAAATAATTTTTCACAAAACATCGAGTTAGAAGGATTTTTGTGAATTTGTTTATTTGTATAAAAGTTGTTTAAAACTTAGAGAAATGTGAATATGAACAAGCCAAATTAGATTCCAGAGTCATGTCTCTTGAGTATTGCAATGTACGCCATTCCATATTAAATCTGCGCTTTGCTTTTAGCCGCATTATGTACAGTTTACATAATTTTAAAGGAATCCTCTATGAACATCAGGCCTGATCTATTGCTCATTGTTTTAAAACATGTTGCCACTTGGTAGAACAGCACTTCACAGATAAAATGCATTCTCAGTTGTATTGTCAATAAAATCACAATGATCGTTCGTTCTTAAACAGATGATAGAAAGAAAATAAAAACAT
This sequence comes from Hiodon tergisus, assembly GCA_025775045.1. Taxonomy (NCBI): domain Eukaryota; kingdom Metazoa; phylum Chordata; class Actinopteri; order Hiodontiformes; family Hiodontidae; genus Hiodon; species Hiodon tergisus. The sequence continues at coordinate 10,322 of JAOVYW010000827.1, read as the reverse complement.
TGGTACATAAAAAGAGAATCAGCAGTTGAACGATACATTAAGCTTGTTTTCCCCAAAATGAATTTAATTAAACACTTAAAAAAACACCTTTAAAATTGAATTTGAAAACCAAAAGAAAAACTGTCGTATAACTAAAGTGATTTTTAAATCCCATCACTAAGTACTAATCTAAAGACTTGAATTTCTTCTTCAAGTATATGTTGATGATTAGAAAGAAGAAATGCATATAAAGAATAAATAAAAATATAATATAACCCATTTAGAAGTTCATACAATGATGATTTGATCTTTTTAATAGGACCCAAACTGGACACAGTGTCAGATTTTATAATCTTTCTGGAGTGTTCTTCCTTCCCCCAAAACATAACAGAAATAGTAAAATATCAGCTTGGTCCAATATTGAAAAGATGTCAAACCCCTTTGGACTGTTCATCACAAACTTTTTCATAAAGGCATAATCATTTTATAGTTGTCACCGTACCACCTCAAAAAAACACCCAGTTATTGAATGTAAATATATTTTAACTGAACATTTGGTTTTAGTCCTGAATCTGAATTTCTCCCATTTCACAGCTGACGAATATAAGCTACCTCAAACTGTTTCTTGTTCATCTTTAATTCCGTAAACTTTACAAAGGTGAAAATCGAAAATCGGAGAGGAGCAACTTAGAGGTAGCCACAGAGATGCTGGTGTCAATAGGAACATTATTTTGGGGTGGAAAGCAGTTCTGGGAAAACCTCTGCACAGAGGGCATGGACACACTGGTCCACCTGATTCACCTATCTTCCCAAACCCTCATCCCAGCTAACACTCCCTGTCATGATATTAAAATGTTGCAGCAATGTTGTTGAACCGATGTGTGTTGAAGCAAAATTAGCAGTATGCTGTGTTAGTTGGGCTGTGCCATCATATGTTTTGTGGACAGGTCATTGTTGACTTGTACACAAAATGAGGTAAACTCCATTCTCCCAAAACACAAACAAACATGGCAGATTGAGTAATTTTATGAAAATGGTGTTTGTATTTTTTTCTTCAACAGGAAGAAACTATCAAAAATGACTATATTTGTTTTTCAGATGTGACGCATTCCACAGGATCCCATGTTCCCAAAACCCCAATCGGCAACTCAGAAAGCACTGGAGAGCACCAGATCTCCACTAAAGTCAGAAAGAAGTTGAAGCCACTGCACCAAATGTTGTGGGGAAAAAATCGACTAAAACCTTAGTAAAACACATTGACAAACAACAACCCTAGCTAAATCGAAACGTATCTGGATTCTGTCATGCCTAAAGGAGACATGGTCCGTCTATGAAACTGGACAGTTAAAGGCTCTGCTGAAGAGTTTAGCCGGTCAGCAGTGAGAAGCATTAATAACCGAGAAAGCATTCCTGAAAGAAACAAACTCAACTGACGGCATCCTCAGTGCAGCCCAGTGCTGGCGAATTGAGCTATGTAGATCTTGGGAGGAGATAAATTTCATCCTTCAAAACCACACTGAGCCCCAGCTCAAGCGTTTAAAAAGGAGCGAAAAGTGGATAAAGAAAAAAGAAAAAGAGAACCAGTTTAGTTAAGAAAGGACATCAGTTTTGTGATGTGTTTTTGTGTTTATTTTTCCATTGAATTAGGCTGGAATTGCTGTGAGTCTGACGGTAAAGGGAGACCCTCAGGCTGAACAGCCAATAAAGACGTACAGAGCTATTTCCAAGACTGGGGTGCAACACGTGTCTGAGGATCGTGTCTATAGAAAAAGTTGAAAGGCAAGCAAAAGGCAGTCATTCCTGTAAAAAGTCAAAGAAAAGTTGAAATTTTAGCAGATCTTTCGGGAAATGTTTCTTTCCTTAAAAAAAAAACGAAACACAAGCATGATACAAAGACAAGGCGAGTGGTAGTGAAATAGCAGGAATAAAGGAATCAGTGAACACAAACACACACACACGCACAAATCAAATGAAAAGAAATGTAAAACCCTGTCAAATTCTAATGGTATCATACATCCATGTAATGAGTAGGAAACAAAAATGTAGATGGAGAAAACCCAGATTAAAGGGAACAGCAAGCAGAGTCCACTGCTTTAGCTCACTCCTATTAAACTACGACTGAAAGGGGTGTCCCTGGCCCGAGCGGTCCAGCTCGGTGGAACCCGGTTCCCTGTCAGGGTCCTTTCTTCAGCGACGGTTCCTCTTCCTGCTCTATGTCTCTGTCCTGCAGTCCAAGCGAGTCGGTGAGTTAGGTGAGAGGTCTGGGTGGTGACATGGTTTTGGAGAGGGGAGGTGGGGCATGGGTACCAGGGAGGGCATTTGTGGGATCTATTTCACTATGATCCAGATCTGGATTTACAGTGAGATGCAAGGAGAGGGTACCGTTGCTGTAAGGCTGTGTGCGTATATGCACTGGTGGTGTGTGTGTGTGTGTTTGTGTGCGAGTGTGTGCGTGCGTGCGCGTCCAGGCTGATGGTTGCATGGACAAGAGTGAGTGTGAGGGCGGGGGACAGAGCCTTAGCCTCCCTCCTCCAGGGGTTTATAGGGCTTGTGTCTTGAGCTCAATTGGCTCGCCGCGGTTGTCCTGCTGGTTCTCGCTCTCTGGGGGTCTGCTGCCCTTCAGGGTGGCCAGTCTCTCGGACAGCCCACGCATGCGGGGGAACAGCAGGAAGTCATACAGCAACGCCCCCATGGCTCCCCCGATCATGGGGCCCACCCAGTACACCTGCCACAACACATTCGCACACAGAGCCAGATATTTGTCATTTTATCTCAACTACTTAAAAACTGTATAGTAAATATTGTTCATTACACCTAAAATCTACACCTTTTCATTTCTGTAGTTATTACTGTTACACATTACCTTGTTTATCTTGAAGTATTTACTCCATGATTAAATAAATACTCTTTAAATTATGCAAGTTTTCTGGTCGGTGTCCTTAAGAGCACAACAGCAGTCACCTTATTAAGGATTTACTCTTTTTTTTGACTCGATGGCAACATTTGAGCACTGAAATCAAATTCTTCCAAAGATGAGTGATATGAAACTGTTGGGTGTTGAGTCATCTAGGGCACAGTTTGCAGTGTATCTCTTACCCAGTGGTTAATAAAGTTCCTGACGAGCACTGCAGGGGCGAAGGACCGGGCGGGGTTCATTCCGGCTCCAGTGTAATACATCTGGAGCGAAGAAAGCATGACATTTCTCATGACAAATCATCAATGTGTTTTACAAAAGGACACGAGGCTGAACACTTAGGCTTTTTTATTTTACCATTAATTACAATAAAAGGAAAGATGAGGAGATGATTTATAATTATTACTGCTGTTGTTATTGTTAATATTCTCATAATTGTTATCATTTGCTTTACTGATGTCTGTATTAAGGACAATTAGCCTAGCTTACAATTTTTGAGTGTTGTATTAATCTATAGTGAAGGTTACTTGAAGAAAAATTCCAGGTTGAATACTTGCAGTCCCCCTATAAGGATTTGAGCTCACAACACAAACCATCTTCGCATGTCCTGATCTGAATATCTGAATATTAAATGTGGAACCATTTGCAGTGTTCCAACTAGTAGACACTGAAACGAATGTGGGGGCTAAGCAAAGATTAAGCTTTTAATTCCTTGACTGAGTGAACACACAAACTTCTCAAGGAAATGCACTGCAATGAATAGCCTCCTCAGCCCCCCCCCCGTCTAGCTTTGACTTTGGGTTCCACGGGACACCTCTCCTCCTTACCCCCATTAGGTGCCCGATGGTGACGGAGAAGCCGATGGCTAGGGCAGCGGAGCCAAGGCGCCCATTGCGCCTCTCGTCGGTCACAGAGAAGATGCAGACCACAAGCTGCAGAGTGAGGAACACCTCCACCGTGGTAGCCATGCCCAGGCTGATGCCAGGCTGCAGCTGTGGAGGAAGGGGTGAGAGGAAGAGGTGAGATGTGCCAGTGCCTCCTTCTGGTGAGAGGTTGTCTGCATCCTGCTCACAGACCACAGTAATCGCAATAAATAATACCGCTATGTTCAGGAGTACAGGCGTACAGTAGTACAGGTGTACAGGAGTACAGGCGTACGGAAGTATTCGCAACAGTACATTCTATGTTGTTGTCCGATTATCACATAGAATCCAGTCAGTTTTGCAAGTAACTAGTCTGAGCATATTTTTCTAAATACAAAACCATTATGTACAGTCAGGCCCTATCTACTTCTATTATTATTTGACTGCTATATCATTTTTACACACTTGCTTTGAGGGGTGAGAAAAAGATACCCGGAACCATAAGTCACTTCACCCAAATCACTTTGTTTACTTTCTGAACCGTGAACTCCTTTGGCAATATTTGAGGTATGTTAAATGTTAATTTAAGAAGGGTACAAAAGCACTAAAAAAGTTTACATACTAAACGTAGCCCTTACATAGAAACACCTTTGACATCTGAGTAAACAATTGCTACATCCTTAGATCAGTTACATCCTCTCATGCCTATCTACGACAGCGAACATCGTAACTGTAGGTATATTGGCCTTTTGGTGCAGCAGACCAGAAATTCCAGAGATCCTGGGTGAAGGATTTAAGTGACCACAGGCACCATTACCTCCAGTGGGCTCATGGCTATATCCCTGTGTGTACTTGAACACCTGTTCCGATTAAGCCAATAATCTGTCTCATTTATACATCTGTCCAATTTAATCTACACTTTCCTGAAGCACACTATAGTTCATTACATCCTGATGAGACAAAGATCTGAAGCAAACAGACGACGACTGCTTTAACTACACCAGGAGTTTCTTTATAATTCCTTTTCTGAGCCATTCCTTTCATGTTCACTGGCCAATTCAGTCTTGTTTAATGCACAGGACACTAAAGGTACGCCTAGTGTTGAGACACTTACCTTGTTAAGTGCAAGGCTGCCCCGCATGTTGTTTGGTGTGACCCCATAGAGGACAGCAGCGCCAGCTAGTGCCCCCGTCAGCTGGGCTGCGATGTAAAAGACAGCGCGGAACAGGGACATCTGTGAGCTAATCAGGTAGGCGAAGGTGACGGCGGGGTTGATGTGACCTCCGCTAATGTGACCGATGGACTGGATGAGCGTGGCAGCCGCCAGTCCAAAGCAGAAGGCCACGGTCAACACGTAGTGAGGCCCGGTGGTAAAGCGCAATGCTGCCCCCAACCCAAAAAACACAAAGAACATGGTGCCGAAAAACTCGGCGAAGACTGCCCGCCAGAAGGACATGGACCTGAATTCCCACATGCTTGCCAAAGCTCAGAAGAAACCCACGGAAAGCGAAAGAGAAAAAAAATACGCTAAAAAAAAAGGCAAGCACTTCTGCTCGTGGAAACTCCTTGAATTGTACTGGATAACTGAATGGAGAGAAAAAAACTTTTTTAGGTGGTTCAGCTAACTGGTGGTTTTTACTTTATCGCACTGAGCCAATTTCATAAACCAACAAAAAAAAAATCGGAGATGAACTTCAGAAGAAAGAAATCCGCCTATGAGCCTAGTCTTAACTGAGGACGAGCCAGAATATAAACAATTCAACACGCAGTTGAGCAGAAACCCAACTAAACCTATTTGTGTTTGTCCACAAAGGCCAGACACGGCTTTTTTGTCATAGAGACATAGGTGTGCGTGTGTGGAGATTACAGCTGGTTTAGTCGACAGGACCTCTGCCTGTTTGCGGAAGTGGCAGTGATGTTAGTAAAGAGAAATGAGAAGACAAAGGTTGAACATGTCCAGCAGACATTCAGTCTCTCTGACCGAACGCAAAGGTATGGCAGGGGGGATTTATAAAGGCCCGGGGCCAAAGTGACGCCATAATCCCCGGGGTAGGGCAGTGGGAGGTGGCAAAGGGACATCTGAAATTAGACAAACTTAACTCTTCCCTCGCCCCGTTACCCTCACCCCTGAAAACTGATACGCTCTTTTGTGGGAGGGGCAAGGAAAACACAAGATTGACCTTCATGCACGGCGCACAAATGACCAACAGCTGGTAATTGGTTGCGGTATTTATGTTATGTGAATATTTCGTTTGTCTACTCTTCTACTTATATTGTGTTCTGTCTACTGGTAAGACACCTATTGATAAAGAGACCATTCAATTAGACAGCCCTGAATTGGCCATCAGGGTCAGTAAGTAGATCAGAAAAAGAAAACTGTAGAATGATCAGTGCCTAATGAGTGTATTAACAAAAATCCAGTGGTGGCAGATTAACTGGTTCTTTTGGGCATGAGAGTAGAAAAACACATTTAAAGAATGGCTGCTTCTTTCTGTACATACAATATAATGATGCAACCCCCTTGTTCAGGTACTCTCAACATGTCCTGCCATACGAACAAAAAGATTTGGTCTGGGGAGCTTAAAGGTGTTGTCACTTCACTTCACATAAAAATGCTGACATTAAGAAAATAGCAAACAATGCCATTCATAGCACCATGGACCAGAGGAAGCCCCATACAGAAGAGCCTTGAACCAACAATTCACTGACATATAGACAGAAGGGCCAGATCCCTTTAAAGACATAGTTTGAATGAGCATGTATTTGCCACATGAATTAACCATGTGGAGCTCTCATGCAGAGTGCTATATGTGCATTTCAGTATATATCCAATTACTGTAGGAAGTGAACACCAATGATGATTGGTTTGGTTCTATTTGCAAAGAAGCTGTTTCGTGGAGTAGAGTTATTACTTTGGTATAAAGGTTTCCTGAAAATAGTGATTATCTTTACATCACAGAAGTTTAGATCAGAGTCCTGCAATAATTAATTGGTATCAATAATAATAAAATGAATGACATTCATTAAGGAAAAATCCCTGTACTCTGCAAAAAAACGTTATATAGAAGCAAACAGTATTAAAACAGAACTATGCAGGAATTTTTTAGGTGAAGAACTGTAAACAAGCAAACATAAAATGGAATGTGGGCCTGCATTTGTAATCACCCCAAACAAACGATTTTTTAATTTCACAAAGGAAAACTAAGCAGCTAAACATGGCTGACATCTGCCTTGTTATAATATGATATGTACTCTAGTTTTTGTATATTGCATTTCAATACCCTTTGTATTCAATGTTAGTTGAATTCACCTTTCAGTTTCTCGACTGACTCGCCAAAAAACTGCATAACAAAATGTTGCAACAGTGTACTTATTTAAAGCTGAAAGGAATTACTCAGACTTATCTAGCAATATCCACAGATCAAAGGGCTGTCAGCGGGGTTTGTGCTTGGTCACATCAATTAAAATAAAACCAGGATCATTCCACAGTCAATCTATACATGATGCTTACCAACTAAACAAATACATGGCACTTAGATATTCCCATTGTTTTGAGCACTTCCATTACAACGTTTATTTTAACATGGTGTGGCATTGAAGAGGTGAGTTGATGGGGTGGCTTAAAACATATAATTTTTTGACCCAGTTATCTAAAAATAGATTTAATATAACTAACTAGAAATGTATGCATTTTTCTATATGATATTTACTTTTAAAATATTTCATCTGTGATTTCTCACGCTTTTTAAAATAAGATAAATGTGATAGTAGTTAGGGCTAATTTTGTTTAAAAATGTTAGTTTCTGTATAGGTTATGTTTACGTAAAAATATATGCATTGCTTTAGTATATCTACAATAGTTTTGATTGTTTTGGTTGTTTGTATATCTGCATCGCATGTGTGTTTGTGTAATAATGGGAACGGGTATTCCGTGCAAGAAAATCTCTCTGTGTATGTTTGGAATTTAAATAATGTTGAATGTTGATTAGAAGCTCGGTAAGCTATGGTAAGTGGTAAGGTACAAGTTAGCATAAAATCTTATTTTTTTAATACCTAGACTACCAGCGGCAACTGTGCCGTGCAAGTGACTGTTCAAGACTTCTGGGACACTTAGAAATATGGACCAATATGGAAATTATCTTTGTAAATAATAATAAACCCCAATGTGAACAATCAGAAGAAAGAGAAATATTCTGGGTTCAAATAAACCTTGGTGTCCTTGGTGTTCCTGAGTACTTTCACTTTCTGTCTGTGATGTATGTTTGGCTGGGCTGCTACTTTAAATTTCGCAGTTGCTATTCACCTAACTCAGATGTCATTGGACAGTGGGAAGAAAAACCAGAGAAACCAGCGACCAATGCAACTTGAAAACACCACACAAACAGTGTCCCGAGCAGGATTCAAACCCAGGATCCTGGGACTGTGAGGCAGCAATGCTAACTGCTTAAAATTTTTTTTATAAATAATAAAAACTACAAAAAAAAATTAAGGTAATGTTAGATTTTAAAATGTGCTCTAATAATTGCAATGGGATTCAGCAATTAGTTTGAAACATTTTTACAATACAGCTTGAACAGACCCCAAAGATGACTATAAATTCTGAACCGCATCAACAGCAATCACATCATTGACATCCTCGGTATCCCACGATCCAGCAATACTTATTTGTTCTTCTTAATATTCAGTAATCCATTCCAGCAAACAGTGTCATGTCATATCTTTGAGAATTATATGTACCTAGAAAACTAGTGCTAATAATAGGTCTACTACTGTTTTGTGAACATTCAAAATACAAGTGTATCCATGTTTCATATTCTCCGATAGCAGCATTATGTATTATGACACTAAATGTTAAATATAAGACAAGAGATTCTAGGATTTCTTTGTCCCATAAATTAGAGGAGGATTACACTTTTTCAAAATGGGATTTTGACCCAAAAAATAAACTGAACTAACAAACTGTTGTAACCCATTAGGACAACTGTTGGATAATTCGCACAAATATTATTCAGTAGCTTACAAGTTGTATTTGTCTTTCACATACTGATAAGTAGCTGGTTGGCAAAAAAACATTGGTACCATAACTTTGTAAGCAAGAGTTAAGACTGAACAATGATGATGCTTAAGGCCTGAACAGTAATTGTAATCACTTTTCTAGCAAAGCAGCCCGCTAGATGTTCACCTGTTAACACTGCAATGTAGCTAACTGTACACTTATCAACCTTATATCTGATTATTAATTATCTGTTTTATCATTTTATTTCTTCATGCAGAATGTCCTTAGCATTACCTATCTGACAAAAAGCTTTTTAGAAAACATGAATGTGAAATTCTTTCATCTTAAATTATACATATTTGTTCTGAGTATCCTCATTGACTTTCCTGAATAATATTAATAGTAATTCGTATTAAGATTAAACTGACTTTAAATCTAAATTTTAAAATAATATGAACTTTGTTTTAAGAAGCACCGCCTCTTTTGTAAAGCTGCATGGGTAATCTGTGTTTACATTTTCACGTCCAAAAAAGTAGCTGTTATTTTACTTAAAGTTAACAATGCTTTGGAAGAGCTTCTAGGAATTTACCCTGATGGCAAATGCAGATTAATTCACCTTGGACTCTGTTTCTTTCTAAGAGAAAATCCGGGAATGCTCACTATGTCTGGTTAGAACACAAGTTCGTTCTTGCCGTTTTCTCAGTTTCATTCCTGTGTCACCAATCCAACCCACCACTGTCCCTAATGCCCCCGCTTGTTCTAGGTGGTGCCAGTTTGTTCAGTATGGAATTGATTATCCAGAGGTTTGCATTGTTAGTACTGGCAAGGCCGTGAGCCATGAGACAGCTAAAGCCCTGGAAAATCCCTGATTGGAGAGCAGGAGGAGGGGGTCGCTGCGGGGGCCATTGACCTTCTTCACTGGAGCATGGCAGCTGCTGTTTGGATGCGTTGTCACTGAAAGGATACTGCAGCGCTTACCATTTCCCCCCCTTTTCATACATATATTTATACAATTCTGCCAGGATAAGGTTTTGTTGTGTTTGGTTGTTTGTTTGTGTGTACAAGGCAAGGATAGCCACAAGAATGTGAGGGCTTAATCCATCGTATTTAAATATTCTGTGGGTATTTAAATATATGGTAAATCCAAATTACGCATATCTTCCAAAACAAATTTTTTTCTCCCTTATAATACTTTTCTCTGTAATACTGCAGACATCTATCATAAGCAATAGTTCAACAAAAGTATATATTTGGGATGGAAAGGGGTCAAAATTAAATACATGATTTTTTGTTAGAAAATACATATATTAACTGCTTCAGTTTAATTGATGTAAAACAAAAGTAATTCAATAGTCAGTTTTTTATATTTCCTTTTCGACAAGTGCCATGAGCTAATTAAATTGCAAAAATGATTTCATTTAGGAACAATTTAGAACAGATTATTAAGCCCATTTATGTTTATTTAAGTGGTATAGTTTGAGGGAAACTAAGTATACAGCTCATATTTATAAACTTTATAAACACACATATTTATAAACTTTATAAACACACGCATGCACATATACATATA
>JAOVYW010000823.1:0-10537 GCA_025775045.1 Hiodon tergisus | reverse complement strand
TTTCCACAGTCAGGCAGGATTTCCACTGTCAGGGCAGGCTTTCCACCCTCAATCCGGGCAGGCTTTCCACAGTCAGGTCAGGATTTCCACAGTCAGGCAGGATTTCCACTGTCAGGGCAGGCTTTCCACCCTCAATCCGGGCAGGCTTTCCACAGTCAGGCAGGCTTTCCACAGTCAGGGCAGACTTTCCACAGTTGCCTGCTTATTTGAGGCTTTTTCACCGACTAATCTGCAGTTTGAGTCATACAGGAATAGAAAACCAGGATGAAACAGATTATAAGGAGTTAAGAAACATAACACGCCTGAATCACCACACTCCATTGCTGATATTCAACAGGAATATAAATCAATATAGACTTCTCCTGTATTTGAAAGTCAATGTGCCGAAGAAAACAAATTAAAATATGTTTTAACCCTTACATACACGGGGATTACTAAAACCCATCTTGATGTCATGGAATTTAAATGACTAATTTTAAATTTAAATTAAAAATGTATTGACGTTTTTAAATAACCACTCTTTTTATATTTTACGAATGTGCTTTTGTCTTTTTGCAACATTTTTGTTTTTCTACATTCTAGGCTTTAAATATATACACATTAGGATCGTGCATACACTGTGGAAACACACCAGATGCAGGCTTTGTCCTGGAATGTACTGAAGCCTTGTGGATGAAAAGCGATCACAATGGCCCCTGTGGTGGGACACCTACGCAGATTGCTGACACCCACATATGCCAGTCCAATCCGAGCAGCTGCTTCTCGGATCTTGTCGTCTCTGGTGTCCGTGGGAAGGCCTGCTGCGAGGCTTCCACACAATCTCACTGCACCCAGCCGAGCAGGAGCACCTAGGCAGTGCCAGGGGAGATCCAGGGCAGGGGTAGCCACCTTGACAAAGAGGCAACCACCAGCTCCCTCAATCTTCAGCAAATACACACAGACTACCCATGGGTCTGAACATAAAACAAATAAGAAATGTGTGCTTTAAATTGGCTATTTTGTTTTATTTTTATATTTCTGTTTGGCTGTACTGCAGTGTGAGGGTATACTGCAGTTTGAAGCATTATTCCAGTGTGGGTGTGTACTCCAATGTGAGGGTGTACTGCAGTGTGGGTATATACTGCAGTGTGAGGCTGTAATGCATTGTGGGTGCATAATCCAGTGTGAGGATGTACTGCAGTGTAGGTGTGTACTGCAGTGTGGTTCATTTAAATGGCAGACCAAGCATGCCAGTGCGTAAACTTTAATGGGTCAAAGAAAATGGTGATGAGAGGACCGAGGTGTGCAAGTATGTCTCTCTGCTCCTTTTCGACTTTGTTCAGTTTCTTTCTCACTGACATAAATGGCCGTTTTGAGATTTGAGATTGGGCATTGAGTTTTGAAAACATTGACCAAGCAGAATTTTAGACCCGAGACTAGCTCGGCTTGTATCTCTATCATAGGGCTAGTGTATTGATCAGTGAGACAGAGACATCATCTCCTTCTCTTCTTCTGTGTCTGCTTTCATTATGATGAAGATGTAGTGACACAGGGACAATTACAGAATGTTGTAGAGATGTAGGTGTAGTGACACTGGGGCTATCATAGAATGTTGTTGAGATGTAGGTGTGGTGGCACAGTGATAATAAGAAGATGTTTTAGAGATATAGGTGTAGTGACACAGTAACAATAATAGAATGTTTTTGAGATGAGACTGGTGTTTTGCAGGTACGATCTAATGAAGCTGCAAGTTGAGGACCTGTGAGGCATCTGTTTCTCAAACTAAACACTTTGATGTATTTGTCCTCCTGCTCAGTTGTGCACCGGGGCCTCCCATTCCTATTTCTATTCTGGTTTAAGCCAGTTTGTGTTGTTCTTTGAAGGGGGTAGTACACAGCGTTGTACGAGATCATCAGTTTCTTGGAAATTTCTAACATGGGATAGCCTTAATTTCTCAGAACAAGAATAGACTGACGAGTTTCAGAAGAAAGTTCTTCGTTTCTGGCCATTTTGAGCCTCTACTCAAACCCACAATTGCTGATGTTCCAGATATACAACTAGTCTAAAGAAGGCCAGTTTTATTGCTTCTTTAATCAGCACAACAGTTTTCAGCTGAGCTAACATAATTGAAAAAGGGTTTTCTAAGGATCAATTAGCCTTTTAAAATGATAAACTTGGATTAGCAAACAGAACGTGCCATTGGAACACAGGACTGATGGTTGCTGATAACGGGACAAAGTACGCCTACACTTTATGGACAAAAGTATTGGGACTCCTACACATTAGACCTACAGGAGCTTTTATGACATCCCATTCTAAATCCATAGGCAGTAATATCGAGTTGGTCCCCCCTTTGCAGCTATAACAGCTTCCACACTTCTGGGAAGGCTTTCTACAAGATTTCTGATAAAAGCTCCTGTAGGCGTAATATGTAGCTGTCCCAATACTTTTGTCCAAAGTGTATGTAGATATTCCATAAATTTAAAAGAATCGGCTGCTATAATAATTTACAACATTAACAATACAACTGTATTTCTGATCAATTTGATGTTATTTTAATGGACAACAGATTTTCTGTTGAAAATTAGGAAATTTATAATTGAACTTTTGAATGGTAGTGTAGGTGTAGTGACACTGGAACAATAATAGAATATTGTAGTGATGTAGGTGTAGTTACACAGGGAAACTAACAGAATGTTGTAGGGATGAAGGTGTAGTGACACTGGGACAATAACAGAATGTTGTAGAGATGTAGGTGTAGTGGAAGAGGGACAATAACAGAATGTTTTAGGGATGTAGGTGTACTGAATCAGGGACAATAACAGAATGTTTTAGAGATTAAGGTGTAGTGACACTGGAAAAATAACAGAATGTTGTAGAGTGTGGTGAAACAGTGACAAGAACTTTGACGAAGAACACAAGAACATTGTAGTAATTTAGGTTGAGTAATTTGTTTGGCATCGGCATCTTCGAGTACTGCAGATGGGATTTATTACAGATAACCATTGGAGGGCCTTGTGTGAATGGACATGTGGTGTAGTAGAAAGACCCCTGTTGTGTGGTGTATTGGAGAGACTGGAATTGGAGAGTAAAAAGTTGTTTCCCTTGAAATCTAACAAGGTTCAGTAGGAAACTCTTTCAAGAGAATAACAATGCCAATGTAACAATATTGCTATATAATTATTAATAAAATAATTTTTATTTGTAATATTTTGTCATTTGTTATCGTGGTGTTCATCCATCCGTCTCTGGCATCTGCTCTTTCAGATGTAAATTTACATTTGAACCATCAGTTGATTAGAGGATTAGTCAACCATTTCTACAGGCTCTCTTTAACAATCAGACAGTGGATTTTGTACCACTATGCACTTACGCAAAAATTTGGACAGAATCAGTTCTCAGATATAGTTTTGGGTTCTTGGGGTTTGGGGGGTTATTATTTTACGACTATCTATCTTATCTATACCATCCATTCCTCCAGAATGCTCTAACCCTAACCCAACCACAACCTTTAAGATACCCATTTAATAAAATGGGGTCTAAAATACATGGTTCATATGAATGTATAATATCTCTTGATATGAACAAATGAGGAAATTAACCCTGGCAGAGCTACAAACATGAGAGGGAATCCCACTGAGAAGTTGTAAGATTCACATTCTACATTTTTACATTTAGCAGATGGTCTTATCCAGAGCGATGTACAAAAAAGCCGTAGATTAGGGGTTTACGTGCAATAACAGATAATGAGCTACCATGCCCTAACTACTGCGAAAGGTACAATACAGCATAAGCGCAATTAAGAAGCGTAAACATAGCAGTCTGATCCTGGGGGGTGGAGGGATTAAGAGGAGTTGCAGTGTTGAGCGGCAACCGGTCGCCAGTGAAGTTTGATGAGGAGGGGTGTAGTATGGGTGAAGACCACCTGACCAGCAGTGTTTTTAATTAGTTGGAGAGGTTTAGTCGAAGAGGCTGGCAGGACAGCTAGCATCGAATTGCAGTAGTCCAGGCGGGATATCACCAGTGCCTGGACCAAGAGCTGTGTAGATTGTTCTGAGGAATGGGCCGATTCTCCTGTTGTTATTGAGCCACTGAGGCAATGTGGTCCTTGAAGGACAGATCATGGTCCAGGATGTCACCCAGATTATTGACTGTACAACTTGACGTGACTGGGACTCCTTTCACCGAGATGCAGACAACCTGGAAAGGAGTGTGTTTGGTTGGGAGGTACAGTAGTTCCGTTTTGGCCATGTTTGAGGTGGTGATGAATCTGTGAAAATCTGTGAAGGGGGAAATGAAAGAAAAAGTTGAGTGTTATCAGCATAATAGTGATAACAAAACCCATGAGCAGAGATTACTTTGCCTTGGTATTTCATGTATAAAGAGAAGAGGAGGGGGGCCCAATAGCCCTGGGGGACTCCAGTGGTAAGGAAGTGTGGGGCAGATACATAAACCTGTCTCCAGGCAACCAGGTAAGAGTGACCGGAAAGAGAGGTAGCAAACCAGATAAGAGCAGTGCCTGAGATTCCTCAGACAGTATGGAGATAATTATCTGGTGATTGAAAATGTCGACAGCAGCGGAGAAGTCGAGTATGAGTAGGACCAAGGCGTTGCAGTAGAGGTGTGATTCTGGTCTGATTGATTGGATGAAGGAAGCAGCCAGTGGTCAGGGGAGAGTTTAGTGAGGCTGTGAAGTGTTTGATAATGTCAGGTGCAATTGTCTGGAGCAGTGGAGGCAGGAGAGAGTTGATTGGGCGTGGTGGGTTGGTGTTCCTGCAGCAGCTTGGACCTCTTAGTCTGAGAGCAGGGAGAATTTGGAAAAACTTGTGTGGTCAGACAAGGTGGTGGCTAAGGAAGTATGTGGAGAGCATGTAGTCGGATGAATAAAAGTGGAGTGGATGCCATCTACTTTTTTAATGAAAGTGGTCAGCAAAGTCATCTGCAGAGAGACAGGCTTGGCTGGGCTGGGCTTGAAGGATAAGGAGGGAGGAGAAGTTGCCTGGATTCTGGATTGGTGAAATGTTACCTTAGCAGTGGAGAGAGCAGTGGAGAGAGCAGTGGAGAAGTCAGAAATCAGGCAGAAGGGACTTGGGGTTCTACAGCTCTCAGAGGAGCTCGGGAGATACACAGGGTGTCTGAGAGCCACGGTTTTGGTGAAAGCTTTCTTGATGGTCTGGGGATAAGAGGACAAAAAAATCAAAAGAAGGCGTTATTGTAGATAACATAGGTGGTATGAGTTTTCGGGGAGCTGGGTGAAAGCAGTGATAGGAGGGAGAGAAGAGGAAATTACTTAGGACAGGTTTGAGGGAGACAGGGAGAAAAGACTGTGATGGAGAGAGACAGTGGGAGGAGAGGGGGGATAGAGAGTGGATGAGATGGTGCAGAGGTCAAAGAGGTGGAGAGATGTAACGATGGGACTGACGGTGGAGCAGTGCCTGGTGAGGATAAAGTCCAGTTGATAGCCAGCCTTGTGTGGGTGGAGACTGGGAGAGATTGAGATCGAAGGAGTTGAGGAGAGTGACGACATCTGCGGCCTGAACATTCGTCTCCAGTTGGATGTTGAACTCACCCAGAAGGAGAAGTGAGATGCCGTCATCATAGATTGAGCTGAGGAGGACCTCCAGTTCTTCAAGAAAGGAACTGGGGGGAAGTAAATAGTTTTTTACATCATTGGGGGGCAGGTTAGTTGTTGTGTTTTTGGTTTTGTTAGTTTTGTTGTGGCAGGTTAGCTAGGGTAATCAAACACCAGGCCATCAGGCATCAAGAATGTTTAAAAACACAAAACTACCATGTGTCATAAAATATTGGTCATAACACAATAAATTAATTACATTTACCAGTCCATTAATGTAATGACAGCTGCTAATTATGTTACTACTGGTCTGATCAGTGCAGCAGATGTGGCTTCGCCATGCAGCTGGATTTTACATTCAACGACAGTAATGTTCAACCTGTCCACTTCTCTAACAGTGTAAATTTCATCTGTTTGCTTTTGCTAACAACGTAAAGTTTAGCTTATCGACTCTGCTAACGGTGTAGGTTTAGCTCATTGGCCTTTGCTAAGAGAATTAGAGGCAGCTAAGAGGCAGTGCAGGACGACAAGGCCTCTAATAACAGTATGCGGTTTGCAGTTTATGACCTACCTGTAGGACAATGAAGTGGGGTTCTTATGTGGCCTGGCTGTGCCGTACCATTGAGTGGGAATTACCAGGCGATAAAACTAAACGCAGCTGCTGCCCATGATGCTCACAGAATACTAGAATGGTAGAAATTCATTCCACTGGGTATGTTACCTTTGCAGTTTGTAGTTATGATCTGGCTGATCTGACGCGTCTCTTGTGGAATTTGCACTGACAGGGGACGGCTGAGGGCTTATCCCACAACGTCTCTCACTTCTGTGAAAATTGGGAGGAACAGGACTACATGGGAATCCCATAATTGCTTGGCTCTGGGACCAGTCACAATGTGATCGCTGGTTCCGACTCTTCTTTGAGCCCGAATTTGGCTGTAGTAATGAAGCATTCTGCTCGCTACTGGATGTTTACGTTGTGCTGTCTGTGGCTGAGTATGTCCTTAATGACGGAATGGCACGTAAGGTGTGTTTTACTGATGCGTTACATTTTTATTTAGCTATAGGTTTATAAATCGCACTACTGCTCACATTGTGGAACATGGTGTAACCATATTCTGTGATGTACAGCTTTTTTCCATCAGCTCCAAGGTCCTTTGTTGTGTCGCTTGACTCTTGACTTGGGTTTATTCCAGAAATTACATACGTTTTTGTGGTCAGTAATTGTGTTTAATGTGTATTCGTTATTTGGATGGTTGTGGTGTGTAATTCTGTGTGTGATTTTTATTTGAACTGTCAGATTACATTTCTAAAAGGCTGAGTAAGATTTGTGAATTGTAATAATCATCCAGGCTTTGCCTTTCGTATGCTGCTGCCATTAAATCACAAAAACCCTAAATGAGTTCTGAAGTGCGCATAGGTAAACACTGAGGGAAATATTCCTGTGTTGTCTTGATGCTATAGATGATGCTGAGTAAGTAGTTGCAATGTGTTCAATTAAAGACAACGGAATGAGCTGACAGCCCTTTAAGAACACAATGTAGCATGAAATGCAGGCTAAACGGAATCCCTTAAACAGCGTCTGGTCCATTCTCACCTCAATAACCTTGAGCCAAGTGTAAGTATAAATGTGGAATACATTCAGAATGAGTTCTACTTCTGTAAAACTCTTCAAAACAAGAACAAAACTCACCAAACCATGTCCGAGAGTGTAAAGGAGAAGATGACAAAAATGATCAGGACCTCATATGGCATATTTACTGATTACAATTATCTTGTTTTGTTTATGTATTTTTTTATTTATGTATCTGTGTAATATTCCTCTCCAATAAATTAGATGATTCATTTTAATATATAATTCCACTGAGCTTTAATTAATGATCTGATTAATTTCTGTTCATTTACATCTTGGCCCTGGGATTAGTGAAGGCAGATGAGTAAACAGGGTATCAGGGATTTATTGATGTCAGCCAATAGGAGGGCCCTGGTGACCTTTAAGCAGGACCATTCCATTGCGTCATGCTTTATGTACTATGTAAATGTGGGGAGATTTCCAGAAAAAAAGCTGTTAAGGAAAACAGCGTATCTCATCAAGACCACAAGCGGCATTAGAAAACTGAGATTTTCGCTGAACATATCGGTTTTTGGCGAGTGTTTTCCTCAGTTTCATCAGTGAAAACAGATATTGCAGTTTTTGAAGGGTGCTTTTTCAGTCTTAGAATCTGTATTTACTCCAATTCTTTTTTAGTTTTGTGGAATTGCTGTAGGGGCGGCGCTGCTTGCCTCACAGTGCCAGGGGTCCTTGGTTCGAGTCCCTGCTTGAGTTGCCTCTCTGTGTGGTGGTTAGGTTCATTGGCTGTGTTAAATTGCCCTATAGGTGTGGTCTGTGTATATTTTGCTTATATAAGAGTCATCTCAAACCATCTCTCATTGCATGTATGTGTAGTGTAGTAAAGCTAAGTGTATAGAAATATTTCCCAGCTTCTTAGGTTCCTAAAGAAACCTTCTGGGTGGGAGGTGTTCATGTCCTGTTGGTGGTTTTAATGAAGCTGCCATCTGTCTCCTAGAACAAAATCTTGCCTGGATTCATTAACATCATGTCTGAGGCCTCCAGGACCTTTGAGAAAGAGGACATGGGGCATCTGCCCAGTCGAATGAACTTATTTAAACACTGGTTCCAGGTTTCAGAAGGTCGGTCAGATGCTGTTCCCGTAGAGCTGTTCGGTCAGCTGCTGTTCCTGAATGGTTCATTCGGCTTTTCTTTCAGGAGTTTTGATATTCACTGTCCGAATGTCAGCTGCCAGTAATGTACAAAAGTGGTGTTCTCAGGGTGGATATTTTTGTGGCAGCTTTAGTATCATAGATTGTTCATTTAAACTTCAAATCCTTTTTTCTTAAATCAGACAGGAATGGCCATTTCAGGTCAAACATCCTGTGTCTAGTTAAACCATAAATTACTAAGTTTTATCTGGCATATCTCAGCTCTCTTCCTTTCCTTAAACAATATTTTTATCAGAGTGCATGAGTTTCGATGCAGTTGACCTAGAGAAGGGGTTAGAGAGAGGAATAAAGATAATATGTTTTTCTCCTTTCATTCTTTGCAGAAGTTTATTTATAACAATTCTCAGATAGCTGTGCTCATTTCTGGTTAAAACACGATGTACAAGCAGAGACGATGCACACTCAGGCCAATGCACACCCCATACGCAGAGATGATACTGCACACCCCATGCACGCTGAGGCCAATGCACACCCCATACGCAGAGACAATACTGCACACCCCATGCACACTCAGGCCAATGCACACCCCATGCACACTCAGGCCACTGCACACCCCATACATACAGATGACACTGCACATCCCATAAACACAGAGGACACCCCATGCTAGGCCTTCACATCACAAAGCCTCCCGAAGCCAAAAAGCATTAGTCTCCTTCTGCTTGGTGGGACAGAAGTTCTACATGCTTGAGCCGGAAAATCCATTACGTTTAAATTACATTAGAGGGGTCTTCCGTGTTAGTCTGGTTGGGGGGGGTTCTGTCATTCCAACTCAGTCCCTAGAACCAGCTGACTGTTATCTACCTGTCAGAACATATCCCACAGGCAGCCAGATCAAGAGAGAGAGAGAGAGAGAGAGAGAGAGAGAGAGAGAGAGAGAGAGAGAGAGAGAGAGAGAGAGAGAGAGAGAGAGACTTAGAGAAATCTTGGATAAGACCATTATGGTATTCCAAAATAAATATTTCAGGGAAACAGGTACCGCTTCACCCTGGGAAACAACACCCTGAAGCAGAGCACCAGCTTCAACTACCTGGGTGTAATATTCAGTCAAATTTCAGCCTGACTGTAAATGCATTCAAAGATAAATTACCACAAATCTAAACCACTGATAAAAATAGCTGGCTAAAAGTTTTCAATAGCGTGTTAAAATCAATCCTTCTGTATGTTAGTGAAGTATTTGGTCCCCTTATGAACCATTCCTATGAACAATTGGATCAAAGCTCCACAGAAATTTTCCTGCTGGATTTTTGTAAACTCCTCCTACAGGTTCAGAGTGCAGCCAGAAGGCTAGCAGGCTGACCTAGGAAATATCCCGTTAACAAGGGCTAAACTGTAGACATGAAGGGGTACCTTTTTTGAAACAATGTTCAGATACGCTATGGCATTCTAACACTGCTCAGTTGGTATCAAGGGACTTAATGTGTACCAGGAAAACATCACACAATTACACCACTGCCACTAGCCTGTACCGTTGACTGCAGACAGTATAGGTCCATGTTCAGGATTTGTCGGACCAGGTGATGTTTTTCCACTTCTCAATTACCCTGTGTTAGTGTGCCCACTGGACCCACTTCTTGTTTTTATCTGATAGGTGTGGAACCTGGTGTAGTTGTCTGCTGCAATAGCCCATCCGCAACAAGGGCTGAATAGTTGTGTGTTCCGAGATGCCGTACTGCACACCACTGTTGTAATGTGCTGTAATTTTCATGTTTGTGTCCTGTCTGTGAGGTTGCCCGATTCTTGCCATTCTTCTTCGACCTCTCGCATCAATGAGCTGCTTTTGCCTATATATCTATATATCTGTGTATTTTAATATGTTTGTTTTTTATAAAAATTGATTTTAGAAACTTTTTTTGCTCTATGTGAACTATTCCTGATATACACTATATGGACAAAAATATTGGGACACCTACGTATTACACCTAAAGAAGCTTTTATGACATCCTGTTCTAAATCCATAGGCTTTAATATCGAGTTGGTCCCCCCTTTACAGCTATAACAGCTTCCACTCTTCTGGGAAGGCTTTCTACAAGATGTTGGAGTGTGTCTCTTGGAATTTTTGCCCATTCTTCCTGAAGAGCATTTGTGAGGTCAGACACTGATGTTGGACGAGAGGGCCTGGCTCTCAATTTCCGTTCTAGTTCATCCCAAAGGTGTTCGATAGGGTTGAGGTCAGGGCTCTGTGCGGGCCAGTCAAGTTCTTCCACA
>JAOVYW010000822.1:0-17057 GCA_025775045.1 Hiodon tergisus | reverse complement strand
TATTTTCAAATTCACCCCCCCCCCCCCCCCCCCGTCTTTGCACACCATACAGGTGTCTAAATGCTGCCTCCACATTTCTGCTTTGCTCCTTCTCCAGAATGTCCAAGTCTTCCCTGATCCACGCACGTTGAAGTAGCAGATGTCCCCAGTTTATTAACAGAGGGAGGATATTTCGCATCCTCACCATCTCTGTACTGAAGTCTTGATTTGGGTGCATTCTGTCTCCTACCCAGCCTCTTTCAATGTACCGAATATGATTCCATTCTCCTCTGCCGTCGAAGGACCTCTAAATTCTGCACTGTGGTTTTTATTTTTATTTTTTAAATATGCAGAGCACTTGTAATGAAGCAAAGTTGGGCTTCGATTCAAGATTTTGCTTAGAGTTTTGAACTTTAATCCGTAGCTGCTTTGTAGTTGAATGCGGGCTGAGGGGTCGTTACGAAGCTGAGGTGTGAGATGATTTTTCTAAGGTCATTAAAACACCAATGGTCTAAACGCATCAAGAAACTTTTTTAGCTTTAAACAAACTAAACTACAGATAAATTCTTTAAAAATGTATATTTATCTATGAGGAATAACCGGTCGATCGCCGTAACATTTCATTAAGTACTTTATTAAGCGTTTTCTTAAATTCCTTATAGATTGAGGGTATGTTCCTTTAAAAAAAAAATTCATTCATTACTTTATAATTTGAAGATAACATTTATAATACACCACCGCCCACATATTTCGGATGTTATACTTAGACTAGGGAGTTGACAGATTTTCACCTGAAACACCTGGTGAGGGAAGTTTCCGGAAAGTGACTTCAGTTGAATAGACGGTAGTTTCCCAGTCCCCACTCGTTCCTTACAATATCGTTAATTAAATATACCCCACTAGGGTCTACTTCAGATTACATACTTTTATACAACCCACCTCGTGATGATATGGAGGTTTACAGAACAAGACGATTTTGCATCCTTTTTTGTGACATAAACTTGAAAGGAACCTGGTTAGTAAAATGGCTGCGTGCTGAACTAAACCTATTTCAATAATGATCCCTAGCGGTTCGATCCCATCACAAATTTCGAATTTGCCTCACTCATAAATTAGTATTTGTGAACGTTTTTCTTCACAATTTGACCTCTTTGCGACCGGGACACCTTTTTTCTCTCCGCCTATGATACACAAACTCGATCGGAGATAACCAAAAAGAAACATCGCGCTTCACTCCAGATTTACATTCTTATATAACATTCTACAATTTATCCTAATGAATTCCGTATTTATGCATAATACAACTGCTAGAATGTGCTAATGTCTAAGCATCTAAGCATAAAACTATACCTCGTTGTTCTGTGACTGTGAATAACTTCTGCAACTTGTAGCAATTTCAGACATTTTAACAAGTGTTTATTAACTGAACACTTTCTGGGGAAATGAGAAGCACCTGTACCTTGTAGGATGCTGATTATTGAGATGGGTCTAAGGCATAGGTTTTCAGCCTTATCTTTCAGTCTCAAAATGTGCCTGGTTTCAAAGGTTACCTGTTCAACTTTAAACACGTTTTTTTTCCTCTTTATTGTAGAGTTACTTTTTGGTTTGTTTGTTTTGATTTCAAAGACATTGTTTTGTTTTTTTCTTTCACCATGACGTACACCTTCCGTCCCAAAACATTCATACTCTGTCTATTCCACCCAATTGCATTAACCCCCCCCCCCCCAAAAAAAAGCTGACTGAATTTGAAGTATCCAGAAGACATATATAGATTTTTCTGAGTTTAGTACAGTAATTTCTGTCACTGTTCAGGGGCAATTTCTGTTCTGAAAGGAGAGAGGTATTGTGACTCTTCAGTGACTTGTTTGGGCATTATCACTTTTAACCCCAGCATTTTCCTGTGTGTAGCTGACTCCTGTCTTCAAGCTTCCGGACACCAGGCTTTGAGGGGTGATGGGTAATGCCTGTGCACAGATTGTGTGAGGGGGTGCAGGGGTTATGCACTCTTTGCATCTCTCACCACAACCTCCATTGGTGCGGAAGCCAAGTCAAGAGGAACTTCAGCTGGGCCACCCGTCACTCGTGCTCTGCACCTATAACCTCTCACCCATAGGGGTCAGTGTGTGATAAGACTCTTTGATGATAAGACTAATCAGACTGGTTACCGAGAGTCTCTGAACTGTGAGTCTTACCCTGCCATACTTTGTGGTTGGCCACTCCACTTAGGACTTATGAGCTTGATGGTGTATATAGGAAGCATGATGGGTTCAAGATTTTTTTATCCTCTCTGATGTGGAGAGTCCTGAGGGGTATGGTTCAAGAGTGTGCACCCCTGGTTATGTCTTGAACGTGAATGAGATTTGTTTCATCACACTCTTTACATTTTTAACCATCTGTCGCTGGTAAGTATCCTATTACCAAAACGTTTTGTGGTCTGGGTTTAATGTTAATGTTATATTTTGTCATCCTGCTCAACATGAAAAAAATATATAAAATATTTATTTAATGTGAAATCTGCGCTGAACACATTTTTGGCCACCAAAGTGCAGGTTAAGCAAGAGGTTGTTAAGATTGTAAGATAGACACACAGTTATCTCAAACTTCATAATTGCAGTAGTTCTACACCTGCAAATGAAATTTGTTTATGCCATTAATATCTTGACTAAGGCAGACTAAGAACTTGTTTTGGAGCATGCAGTTATCAAGTTAACATGGGTTTCTATTTATTTGTAGATACGTTTTACTGCCTCTGCAAAAATAACGGCCAAGTTCAGATATACATGGGGGGGAAAAAGAATTCAAGCAAAAGTTATTTTGAGTCTCGCTTTATTTGCACGTGATGTTTGAGCTATCTACCCGCAAATGCTAAGGCTCTTACGGCTGAGTGAACAGATACCAGTGTGTGTAAGCTCAACTCCACCATACAAACAGCCCCATTTCACATTTTATGTAGCCATTTGGTGGCTGTGGAACTGTGAGTTTACTCTGTCTACTTGAGTACCTCGGCCATCCTCCTTGTTCAGTTTCCATGTTTGCACTTTGGATAAGTACGACGTATAGAAAGTGATGTTAAAAAACGGCAATAATGACACTGGTGGTGGATTGTAAAAGTTACCCTCGATGATGTGCATTTTGATACTTGAATGATTCTGCTTTCATAAACGCGTATATGTATATTAATTTGTGTGTCACGTTTCTGGGAACTAAAGACAGAGAAGGAACCTGCTAGACATACCTACATATAATGGTACCTTACTCTGCTTTCTCAGTGTTATAAGAACATCAGATCAGTCGGAGAGGATGAACTCAGGAGAATTATTCTTACAAAAGAGTATGTAAATATTCTTTAGCTTTCCAGTGTTTTTTAATTATTATTTTTCATAATTATACAACTAATAAATTACAAAGGGTAACCGAACTGTCTTGCGTCTTATTAAGTCAGCAGCAATGTAAGGCTGTTTAAACATTTTCAACCGGGTGTGTTAAGGAATAACTTAATCTAACTTGAATGTAATTTTTTTCATACCAGGTAATATGCTGGAATTTTTACTTATTTAAATATGCATATGTTAAATGTGGCAATTACCTTTACGTTGTCTAGAAGTTTAAACAGAGTTGCCCTCTACTGGTTAAAAACTAAAATTACATGTATTAGCGTCAATTTTAATAGAAATTGTAGTAATTGTTATTTCACAGAAACGAACAAAATGTTAATCGAAAATACAACCCTTGATAACCTTTTTTTAACATGGAGAAAACTAAGTGCAGATTGACTGTGCAAAAACTGCTGTTGCCTTTTTAATGATACTAGTGTTCCTGATTTACCACTTGGAATCTGCTGACCCGTCAACACAAGGCAGTTTGCAGAGAAATTAGTTGGATATATTAATATTCAGTGTTTACCCTATCTAACGACACTCACTTGACAAAATCTACAAATGCTTGCAAAATACACATTTACTTTTAATTATCTCAGTATTTACAACTATTAGCTTTGGTAAGTGCTTCAAAATACATCATTTCCTGTGTCCTTAGTCTAACAAAACCAGTACAGCAAAAAGCCAAAACAAAAAAGGTCACATATAAGCCACGATAAAACAATGGGTAATGCATATAATGGAAATACAAGTGTAAAATAATATATCATCTGTTAAATACTCCCCTTAGACATAAAAAGCAAAAAATAAAAATAAAAAAACATGCTCAAGAATATTCCCAGTGCATAGTATATACAAAAATACAATATACATCTAAAATGTTTTCCATTAATATAACCATGCTATGATATATTGCACAAACCTACGATTGATTTACAGTAATCAAATGATTCACTAGAGTAAATAAACTTTATTGACAAACCAGGGTATTAAACCACTGCATCCTCTTCTGGAAATGCAAGCTGAGGTACATTTACAATCCGTTAATGCCTTGCATCCGTAACAGTGAGCTGCGTGCATCCGAGCGGGTAGTACGGCGATTCCTAGGGAGAGGGAAACGAAGCTTAGCGGGAATCCAGCCCCGCCTCTGCCTCTCCCTCCGGGAGGAGCAGCTTCTTCAGGATGGAGGAGTAGAAGGGGCCGAAGACCAGGCGGTTGAAGTGCACGATGTGGCCGAACGCCTTGCCGAGATGGGCCAGCTCCCTGGCCACCAGGGCGAGGGCGGGCGGCACCGCGGGTCCGCTCTCAGAGACCTGGGAGCCCAGCACCGCCTGCAGGTAACCCCGGACGCGAGCCGCTGTCGCCAGCACACCCGGAAACAAAAAAAAGGGTCAGCAACTGTCACCTGTTGCGTTCGCTCTCAACTGCCGTTGACATAACTCACTGGTTTATCCAACTGTATAGGTAGGAAGGTGTATAATACCAACTTTGGCTACTCTATTTTAATGGTTATAAACACATTTTTGTTTTACTCCATTGTAGCTAAATTAGACATTCATGCAAGACCATTGCAGGAAAACATGATTGCTTTCCAAAAAAACACCAACAAACATGTCCGAACACGTAAAACATAACATCGGTAAGCTTAGTTCTATAAGATTTGTTTGATATGGGCCCAAACTTTCGTGTGATGACCCGAGCGTGGTTGTGATCCCAGTGCCTGCTGACCTATGAGAGTGCGGACAGGGCTGTTGTCTTCAGCAAGGCCCAAGATTTGTCCCTTCAGCAGGCTCTCGCTCTCCTGGGACAGCGTCATCCCTCCACGGGCAGTCAGCACTTCGCTCACCTGCTTCTGTACCTGCTCTCCCAGCCCCAGCAGCGCCCCCCGCAGGTCAAACCCCCTACGCACCAGAGAAGAGTCAGTTATTCAGCACTGCAGAAGCCTCCAGTCACCGGAAGAAGATGGTTCAGTAATGCAGAGAGACAATGGTAATGAGAGAACGTCGTCGATTGCGTGCAATAGTTTCAAAGTCATCTTGATTTCGATGGGAGCTTGAATTCCAACGTTCATCACTGGCTGACGTTAAGTGGTTTCTGAAGGGAGAAGGCCCCAAACAAGCCTGAGTGGCCACATTCCTGTTTGCTCCTGTTACTACCAGCGAGACAGGCGGCTGTGTTCCAGCCAGCAATCGCCATCTCCTCTTACCTGTTATGACTACCCTCCAAAAGGGCAGTGACCGTCTGCTTGAGTTTACCTACAAACCCAGGCACAGTTAACACAGAGTCCCCACACTGCATGCAGGTCACCAGAAGTACTGATGCCTCCAGAACCAGCCTCTTCACAGCCTGTCCCAGTGACTCCACACGGGCCCGGTCCATCAGAACCGTCTGGATGAGGGCAGAGGATAAAAGTAGTGAAGTGTGAGTTGTTGTGCTAGAAACAGTTTATAATCAGTTCTTCTTTTTAGAAAACGCACTAGGTTTCACGATCATGTTGTACCTCAGGAAATTGCTGGTTTTCGGGGTCCCAGATCAGCAGGCGGATATAGGCCCGGTTGAGTACAACACTGGGGCTGGCAGGGCCCATACTTTGTGGTGAGCCTCCCTCAGGTGGGACCAGGTGGCCTGGACTAGTGACAGAAGCTGGGACTGCCTCTAGCACTGCCTCCTGCAGCCAGGCGGTGGTATTATCCAGAGAAGCTAGGGAACAGATTCAAACTCATAAAAACAGCACATATACAGAAAAAAGAAGGTTATTCTTACAAATAACATATGGTAAGCTCTGTATGTTCTGGTAGCTGTCGGTTTAGTTTACTCAGACTACACGCAAACTGATTAATAATCTAAATCCCAGGTCTTACGCTCACCTGGCTGCTTCTTGAGAATCTCCTGGAATTTAGCACGCTCGTATTGGACAGACTGCTGGAGAAGGTGTGGCTTTAGGCTCTGTATGGTGAAGTTTACCATGTCCATCTTCATCAGACCCAGAACACGGAAGATCTCTCTGGTCGAGAAATGTAAGGGACGTAAGCACACCCTACATTGCGACAGGGCTGTTTTACCGCGTTTCTCTCACCTCTTTTGACACATCTCTAAAACTTTCATGTCTAAGGTCCTCCATAGCTTTTGGTGAACTACATACAGATTCCCTCACCTGAGCAGATTCACTGGGTCGGAGAGATCCCGGAGTTTGCAGATTTCAGGGTCGCGAACCGGGGCACACAGCGAGGCCATGGTGTCGATAATGTAGCCGCTCAGTCGACAGAGGTCTAGTGCCCCGTGGTCAGCCTGCTGCTGGATCAGAGACAGGTCCAAGACCTCCTCCAGCTGGGCCCGGAGCCGTGTGTGGCCCGGCAGAAGCAGGGACAGCAGGGTCTGGTGAGTCGAGAGACAACAGGGACAGCTGGATTCAGGTCTCCACATAGGCGCTTGTAGTAAAGTACACACAGCCATGGACTCATTTTCTACGTACTCATTAGTGTGGAACTGCAACCAGCTGTTGCATCCCCTCAAATACGACCTACATTGTACATTAGTGCCACGGGTAAAAACTTTAAGCATCGCAGGTCATCCTGGGTAAGGTCATGTATAAAGGCAAAATGAAGAGTTCCATGCAAGGGAAAAATTCCCTTTTCTCTAGTGAAAACACTTGGTCTGTGCTAACAAGGCGTGTGGTGCAATGGTGAGCTGGTGGGTTGCCTTAGACCCCATTTGCATTTCCAGATAAACATGTTACATTATGCAGAAACATATGTTCTATTTGATGCACTATTGTTGAAATAAATATGGGTAAATGCAACTATGGTAAATGATGACATCCCTTCAGGCAACCGTGTTATCGAGATGAAAGATCCCCCATGCAGCTGTGGGGACGAGAAAATGAGTGGCATGATGTGGCAGCCCTGCCCTTGGTGACAGTTTTGATTACTTACATCCTTAACCTCCTGGAGCAGGGTAATCGCATTGGTGTAATCTGGAGGACTGAGAGACAGCTGGGCCTGCAAGCTGTCCCAGAATGCCCGGTGAAGAATGTCCTTTACCCTACCCTCCAAGCTAAAGAATGGATATCAGAATAAAACCATGTTATTACTACTGTTACTTGTGGAGTGTCTATAGGTAGTTATTGGCCAGAGCTCATGTCGACTGTATAACCCAATATTTTTAATGGATTAATACATGTCAATTGTGGCCATGAAAGCAGAGCATGGGAAGAACTATGGACAGAGACCCTTCTCAGCCTGGTGGACAGAATTGGCAGGGTTTTTCCCAGCTCATTCTCCTCCAGCTCATTAGCATGGCCAGAAATATAAAATGCTTTAATAAAAAAATAACTAGAGATGGCTCAAAAGTATCGGAAGCATTTATATTTACTGTTGAATACAGAAGATCTTTTGAATGCTATCTTTGCTTGCCTGTCTTTTGGGGGATGGTTCTGTTCAAAGCGGAAGTCTTCATTGACCACTATTTCATGTGCCAGGGTAAGGTTAGCCACACAATGCTGGACTTCCATCATTTCTGATAGGAAAGACTGTCTTGTGGGACTACCTGAAGACAAGACAGACACACACACTTTGATTTTAAAAAAAGAAAGAAGCAAAATTGAATAGACAACTTAATGTATAAAATGACCAATTCCAATTACAGACTTTGCGAAAGCGACTTATGGATAATTACCACTCGGTGAGGAAGGGCTCTGCAGACTAGGAAGGTCTGATGGTCTGTCACTTCCAGACCCTTCGACGTTGTCAAAGTTTGGCATTTTTACTCTAACAACAAAAAAGAAAATGTCACATTCGGCAATTATATATCCATTGTTTAAACATTAAAAAAAAAAAACCTTGTTCCTCAAAATGTAACATTACCTATCAAAAAATAATTATTTTATTAAAACTCTTAATCATATAATATGGAAATATTGGTATTCCACATACTGGAGTTTTGCAAAGAACGTTTTGATTTTGAAATCATCATGCCTGAAGAAACTGACAATTAAATTATCTTACCTTTATTTTTGGTAAACAAGGCGCTACTGTTCGAACAGAAAAACGTATTGCCGGAAATAAAATCTCCAACTTGCATCGACTTTTAACAAGAATACGCTTCTGTACCTGTTAGTGACTTCAAATTGTTCAAATTTGAAGGTAGGTTAAACCAACCCAACAAAATTGGGAATTCTACGTATACTTAAACGAAAAATATATCCCCAAACAACCAGTAAAAATGTAAGGCTTAATTTGTTTTATATATATATATGCTATATATAAATATATACATATACGTATTGGCCTTTTCTTGTCAATATTTTATATTTCTGCTATTTTTCGGCATCTGAATTCCCCCCATGCTTAAGTGGAAAATAGTATATTCCACGATTGAACCAAAACACAGCGTGTAAACCCCCCTCTTTGTACTGTACCTGTTTTCTACACATAACTCGTTCGTTCGTTGACAATATAAAACACAGAAGTCGTTCGATATTTCTTTTTGAAAAAGTGTACATTCGTTTGAAATATTGAATGGAAGCACGAGCTTTTCTGGAGTGAATGTTCTGTTGTGCTTTCGCAGACATACCGGAAACTTCCACTATTTACTTTAGTATGGTCACCGTATTTGTTTTTGAATTTTAGCTGCATTATTCGTCAGCGGCAACTGAACAGACATGTGACCGACACATAATATATAGCCTACATATAGAAGTTTATTCATGTTATATATTCAGTTAACAGTATGATTATGAATATATTCTATAAAAAAGTTTTTAAATATTTCACCCCATTATTTGATCTTTTAAAATCAGCAATAGCTGACTTATTGCCTATATAACGCAGTTAACTTTTATATCTCGAACTCAGGCGAGGGCGGCTCCCAAGTCATTTTTTTGAGTGTCTATTGATAAATAAAACCACACCTCTCCAAAAAAGAAGACGGTAAATGTAATGAATGCTTGGTGATTGCACGGTGTATTGGCATTTGAATTGAACTGAATTATTGGAAGATAACGAAAACGAATTTTAATTTAACACTCTTTTAAACTGCTTATATGTAAAAAAAAAAAAAAAAAAAAACTCGACAGTTTCTCTCCAAAACCACTAGGGGGAGTCTACGTTTGTGCGGCGGATAAGATTACAAATCAATATTTGTTATGACTTAGTTTATGAGCTTGTACAATATCTGGATGGGATCAGTCTTTATGAGAACACCACGTCTCTATCGAACTTATTCACTTCGTAGGAGAAGTTGGTAAAGTAAAAACTGGTCGCACAAAAAATAATAGAAAAACTTCGCGCAAAAAGCCATCAGTTCTTATTACTAACACGTCTCCGCAGGAAAATACGTCTTAAAAACAACACATTAATATGCGAGATTCTAAATCAGAATAGTATTTGTGGTTTTTAGAATAGTAGCTAAAAACCACAAAAAGTACTGAATTATACATTTCTGACACGGTCTGAACAAAACCAATATGGTGTGAGCTTCACAAAGCTCATATTGTTGGTAAGGCCATTTGGGAAATGCTTGTAGTCAGGGCTAATGCCCAGCAACGCATAATCCAGTGAAATGGGCACAAAACTTGGACTTCTGGGCAGTGGAAGACACCTGGACAGGTTTATGTTTGGGAAAGGCAAAGCCTCAACCCACACTGCCTCTTTACAACTGGTAAACATGTTGATGGATCTGTTGAAATGATATGAAATGGTCAGACATCTCATGTTATTGGGTCTGTATATTACTGTGCATGGTTAAATTATGGCCAACTGATTGCATTACACAAGGTTAATAAACAATGTAAATCCCAATTCCCCTACTCTTACTATTGTTTTTTTCTGGACATTTCCTTTGTTATAATTAGATATTCTGTGGTGCCTTAACCTCTTAAATATTCATTGAGATGGAATTGGAGTTCATCAGTATCACAAAATCATATACTGTTTTTTAATACCAAGAAATGCATCATGATATAGTGTTCTCATGAATTATATCAAATATTACACCATACATAATAGCAATTGTGTGGAAACTATTTGATACATGCTGTCTGCCAGTTTCAGAAACAGCTGGGGCATCCACTATGCTCTGGGAGTGTCCACTCAATATACAGAATCTAATTTGGGGCCTAAAAGCCTTGCATTTGTATAGGATTTGATTTACTTGAAAGATGGTTTACGCCAGCATTTTTATTTCCATCTGAACAAGAACATTACTGTTATTTGATGCCCCGGTAAACTTTAAAATTCAGGTGTCACCCTGACCTCTCACAAAGGAACACACTATCAGTACAAATCTCAAGCAGAATAAATCTACTTTCTAAAGTCACTTGGTCAGCATTTGTGCAAAGTTACACAGCGACACCACACCGGGTGTTAAAGGCTAGGTATTGTCGATGGCCAGATGGGTTCTTATTATCCTGGGTCGACTTTTACCTCTTATGTGTCCTTATACTTGGAAGAATACATTCACGGTGGCACTTCTTTGTTATAGCCTGCGTTTCCATTAGAAAAAAGTGCATTTAGAGTCTGGCATTTAGAGGCTCAACTACCATATACTACCATGATTAATTCATTTATTTTTGAAAGTTGCATCCAAGTGCTGTTATGTTGGAAATTGGATGGAACAATTAGACTGAAAAAAAAACTTTGAATCATGTTCATTAATTTACACCCGAACGAACCCAAGAGAATTCAAAGCTTTAACTGGGTAGACATATCAAAAAACATCAAAACAGCTGAAATTTTATAATAAAAGAAATAAACATCTCGAAATCCCCATTGCCAATATACAATCTTTTAGCTAAAGACAATGATTATCCTTAATCAAGTTTAAGGTAAGCAAGAGAATCATTTTGGTAGGATCTGTCCTATGCAGGGCTGATGTATTTAAAATTTTGCCCAAACCAACCCATCTATGCTGAAAAGTAAATAACCACCCAGACTAAAGTCAGGACACGTTTCTTGTAATGTTTTGCACCACTCCTTTAAAGATAAAATCCAGTAATCTATTTAAAAGTGGAGATTTTGACCAGATCATGCAAGGTAATCACTGTTTTGAAAATAACGTTTTCTTGAGACTGGCATCACCTGTTATGACTTGACTTTGGGTATTGATGTATTGTGTGCCTTATCTTATAGTTTCTAGAATGAATGCCTAATTATATCGAAAGACCAGTGCTGGATTGTTATCAAGTTGTCTGTCACAGCTGTTTGCAATAATGATCTCTCTCACCCTCTCATGTAGACATAATTTATCATCAAACTATTTCTCACACTATTTGAATGCATAGAGGGAAACTTTAACAGACATGAGATGCATTTTACTTCATTTGATGCTGACTCATTCTGCAAAAAATAGCTTGAGGGCAAAACTAATGCTCTTATTTCAGGTTTTTAGAATTAAACTGCTCTAAGTGCTGCTTATACACAGCAGTAAAGACTGTGTGTCTAGACGGTGAGGTCATGGAACGTCCCCAGTTCCTGTTCCGGTGATGGATTTTCTGTGGTTGACTGGCACTGCACAGGACGGAGGTGCATGGATTAATGCATTGCCTCGCGACCGCGATTGAGGCATCGTGGCTGGTGACCGCTTCGGCTGAGATTCCCTGGAGATTCCCCAGAGATTGTGAGATGTGTGGAAGGGGACACGACAGGGGGCGGAATCTTCCCTCTGCACCCAGGCTTTGTGCACGGTCAGGCCCGGCGGGGGTTCGCTGCTGGTGGTGCGCCCTGCCATTCGATGCCCCTCATCCCTGTGCCAGCAGCGTGAGCCAATCTGAACGCCAACACAGGCGCTTGCACACACACACGCAC
The DNA here is from genome assembly GCA_025775045.1 of Hiodon tergisus. NCBI lineage: Eukaryota > Metazoa > Chordata > Actinopteri > Hiodontiformes > Hiodontidae > Hiodon > Hiodon tergisus. The sequence continues at coordinate 4,900 of JAOVYW010000822.1, read as the reverse complement.
ATGCACTCGGAATCTGATAAGGTTCCAACCCTTATTTAACCACTCGGGATTCATAAACAAACCTCAACTGACGCTTTAATGCATAAACCAATTATCCCGTTGAAAGATAACGTGCGTGTTATTTAATTATAAAATCACACGGGGGCGATGAGTTTTCCCACTTGATCAGGGAGCAGAATGGGAGAGGGAAATTGCTTTATTTACCTTTTTAAAGTTGAGTTTATTTTTTTGAAGCGCAACACATCCCTGTGATTTATGATTTCACCATGGTGGCTGACGTTGGTCCTGCAGTTTAATGAAGGGCATATCTCATTGTACATACGGGCAACATTTCAGTGGAATGGACTTAAGTGAAAGGTAACCGGTACAGTATCTGGATGGGATGCTGCAAGGTAAATTGATGATAGCAATTTAATCCAAAGGGCATTGTTTGTGAGGCATGTCAATTCCCACTGCAGTAACCCTCAACTCCAGGTGTGGCACCATGCTCAAACACTTTGGATATGGAAAATCCTCCCCCCCCCAAAAAAAGTTGATGGATACCAAAGCGTTCCTACCTGTCCATGGAGAATACCAAGGTTAATCCACTATAACTTAAACGCTGTTGGATTTGGCAAATGAGTTTGGAATATAACTCATTCATTTTCCAAAACCGCTTATCCAGTTCAGGGTTGCGGGGTGCCAGAGCCTAACCCGGCAGCCACAGGGCCCAAGGCTCGAAGCAAGGAAACTCTGAGGATAGGACGTCAGTCCACCGCAGGGCGGGGACACACAGAAACACAGACAACAACTCACACGCGAACAATTCTGCAGATGCCAAACTCTGGGAGGGGCTAGGAAAAGGCTCTTTAATCTGTTTTTCAATTTTTGAATCAATAATTTTTCCCTGTATGCCACGTGTATTTTTTTAGTGCCGGCTATCTGCAGGAACCCTAGCAAATACAGGGCAATGACGGAGCTGCAGGTGTCTCCTTCAAACCACCAGTCTTTGGCATTAAATACTCAGAGGTTTCAGTGTCCGTTTCTCGGGAAGCACTGCTAGTCCACAGGCGCCTGGAAGTAAACAGTTTCTGTTCGATAGACGATGTGTGCGTCCCTTGGCGACTTAATTCCACCCTATTTCAAGCAGTGCTTTGCCAATTGTGCCTCTGCCACTAGGGACACCTGGTTGCAGTCTGTTAATAACCTGAGCCCGGTCGAACCCAGCAAATCTTAATCATAGGGCTCAGTCTGCACTGAGGCAGGCTCTTTTACTGACTGAGCAAATCTGGAAACCCCTGTGGCTCTCTAATAATCTAATGCGCAGAAGAAATCCCCTGAAAGTATTCGATGCTCCAAGAACAAAATTCTACCTGATATTATCTTTCGACAGCAGTGTGGCCTGTACATGTGTCTGATCCTGACCTATTCCAATCTCAAAAGCCTATCAAATGGTCACTCACATATCCTCTTTACATTGTGTTGAGCAACTACAATGCCAGCCGGAAGGAGATGAGTTTGTCACAACACAAAGGGCAAAAGGTTAAATTCACTGATGATGCCTTTCCCCCCTTCGCTTCCTGTTTTCTCTTTCTAAACCACACCAGTCTTTCAGCTTAAAGGTCCTGCAAACATCGCATACAAACAAAAGTGTGTCTAACTAAAAATCTTAAAATGCCCAAAAAATTTATTTGTTTTGAATTAATGGCTATATGATACCTACTGGGACTACCTACCGTGTGCTGTTATTATGACATCACTGGCTGGATTTCTCATGTCGCTGTTGATAGGATCAATAGAGCATGTGCACACCGCTTTGAGTGATACTCCTGGGCATTTGCACATTCTGGAGTGGCTCCCGAGTTAGGTATGTATGAGTTGTGAGGCAGCTCTTCAACAGCCTTGGTCTGGAGATTCTTTCAGAGAAGACAAAGCAGCTGGTAATGGGAACCAAACTAGTTCTTTATTTTTTTTTAAGTTGAAAAAGTACACTCACAGAGTGGCTTGGGCCAATAGGAGGCGAGCAGAAATCTGGCCATCTGAGAGATTTTTTTACTCTGATGCATTAGAAAACGAAATCCTTTGGCTAAAAGCAGACACACTTCCATGAACATATACAACCAAATTAATAATGAATATGCCTTGTTATAAACAATATAAATGCCCCCCCCCCACCTAAAATCATTGATTCTTTTAGATAGACTTTCACATTATTTTGTAATAAACTCCTTTGAAATGCTTCCAGGACCTTAAAAGGCCATTGTTGGGTTTCTTTTTTAACCTTTTCTCTCCATATAGTACCTGGCAATCTATAATAATGTGTCTAAGACCCTTTGACTTGTATGAACTGGAAATAATGATCAGCTACGGAAATGTTTTCTGTTATTCTGCAGGTCAGGTGGTGCCCAGGTCCTGCTTAGCGTTGGGATGAGGACTGTGGCATACCCACATACGTCACAGCAACCCCATTCACGCATGCCTAGTGTGGTCTTTAACGAGCAGACCTGAGAGAACCTAAGGTTTCCATGACGGCTAGGGCCTCTTTCTCTGTGGAGAAATTCCTTTTAGGTTTCCACGTTTGAGTGGGCCAAAAGAGAGGCCTGAATTCCTCTCTATAGCCCCAGTGAACCCCGTCCATGTGTCATTCAATTATATATACCGCCAGAATACAAATAAAACAGAAAACAACTGCACATACCGGGAAAATGGAGTTGCTTTTAAAATATAAAAGCTCCAGAGCATTTGACAGCAATGTTGGATCGCAATAATGCCCGAGGAAATCTAATAGTCAGACATGATCGGTAAAAAAAGGAAGGGGAAAGTTATTTTATAAATGTGAGGGGGGACATACTTTTATTAATATGATGGCAAGATGAGATACAGGGCTGCATATAGTGCCAAGACACCCACTTACTATTTTTAAAATAAAAATACGTTTTGCCATTATAATAAATAAACCCAACTCAATACAAAAGTTTTTTCTCAGTTGCTCTTCCATGTAACTGTAAGTTAATATACCTTTGATATGCGCGGGTGTATTTAATAAATCGCGCAGACTATTGATTTTTTTCCTTCCATTTTTCTAGAAAAGTAGCCTTGGTGTAACAGCGGTAACGTATGTTTGGTCTTGATGTTGTCCGCAGTTCGCATTGACCGATTGATAGCACATGGTCCCGAAGTCTGACCTCTCGCACCCGGAAGCCGTTTCCGAGGCAACCTCCACTACGCTCCAACCAGTGGCTGATTGTAAATTCTTGCAGCAAAAGAAATCATTTCAAGTAGTTGGAGAGTCGGGGAGGGGGGAGAGGGAGGGAGATAGTGAGCAATAGCAGGAGCGATGCGTGTATCTTCATCTCTCCTCCCCCTTCCTCCTTGTCTTCACCCCTATGCTCTCTCTCACTCTCTGCCTCCCTGTTATATTGAAATTGCTTTAGTGTCGAACATGCCCTTAGAAGTTCGACTCTTAAGTACGGAACATATCCAGGCACTGCTAACTGCACAGTAATTCAAGATAAAATAAAGAACAGCGGTAAAGGATATATAATCCTGACAGTGGTTTAGGGGAGACATGCATGCCAAATTAAGATATTGATCTTTAGTTAACACTGCCACTTGCATCGTACGCTTGCTGTTTTCAACAAGCGGAATATTTCAGGTGTTTTATATATATGCAACCAATATGCATACTCCCGAAATAATGCGCGCTAGTATTGGACTAGTAAGTTTCTGTCTGTTTGCCTTTGTCCAGCAGTCTTCTCCCGCTTTAGGAAACGAGTCCGCAGAAGGTAAGATCTTTTCACCTCTTTTTAACTTAATTTGTCTCTGCTATCATTTATACATGATTTAATAAAACACGCAGATTGATGCTAAATGACGATGGAGTTTTGGCGTAAAATAAATTATAATTATTCATTAATCATTTTAAATAAGACTCTTTTTTTTTTAACTATGAGCTGCTAAACTGCTGAAAACGAGACATAGCGTGTCATATTGATTTTGAAGATGAGCGGACAGGTAAAAGATAATTCAAAATCTGTTCATCTCCGTTTAATGCTTTATATTGAGTAGTTCGTGAATTTGGAACTCTGTGTCCACGAACATCTATGACTAACAATGGATATTGTGTAATAAAAATGATTAAACTTGTATTTAAAAAAAGAAGGAGTTTATTTTGAACTTGAAGTTATACCAACCTCCTGTCAAATGCAGCGTGCATTTTTGCGTGTAGAACATTGAAACGGAACGTAAGTATACCCGAACTTCTCTTCTGTCGTTTCATTCATTTATTGAAAAGCGTTAACGTTGAAAGTCTGTAAGATATGTATATTAAGATGGCAACATTCTATAGTTTCTGACTTTAATATAATCCGGAGGCATATAACGCTACTTTGCGAGCAGGGAGTTCCAGGGAGTTGCAAAACGTTAATTATTTTGAATGTTTTCTCTGAAGCAGTCAGAACATCCAAGGGTTCCACATATGGAAGCACACAAAAATAGTCTTTCCTGTCAACCAACATGCAGTAAAGTGGCAGTAAAATTTGTATTTTACACACTCTTTATTGTAATTCTTAGAAAACTAATTAGAAACTACAAACTTAAAATGTTACAGTGGTTCCTTTCTCTTGTTTTTTTCATGTAGCGGACAGTACAGTTTTGTTATTTTTACTACGTAGGAAGTTGCTGCCTGTCATGTCATTCACCTGATATTGAATCCCAGTCTGGGGGGAGGGCACACCCAATTTGTGCCATGTAGTAAATCAGTTTCAATAAAGCTTATATGCTCTTCGGTGAGTCGCGTGTTTTAACAAAAAGCCGCTGGAATCCATGCAATTCCGTATGGTGCCACAGGTACCGGTCTGCTGCTGTCTGTGCTGTCAGGCAGTTTCATTGCTTTCCTCTTATCTCATTTCATCTCCTCCCC